>JAQYXR010000314.1:0-113203 GCA_030545055.2 Neoaliturus tenellus | reverse complement strand
ATTCAATCCTGACTAAATCTTAACACATTTACAAAAACCAACATTTTTATTTTTGGTACTTGTTTATTATTTAAATGAAAATACAATTATTTATTCATTAGCCAGTATTTTTAATAATTTTAATGGATCCATTAAAATTATTAAAAAATATTGGCTAATGATAAAAAATTGTATTTTCATTTATATATAATCCAATATTGAAGCTCTATTGTGCAAATCGTTTATTATTGCTTAGTTTCCTTCGCCACAAATTACTTTGATTACAAATAAAACATTATTTTTCCTTCAAAAGTATACTTTCAACTTTCAGAAAATCAAGATCACGCTATAAGTGCACAGATGTTGGAATTTTAAAACCTACTACAGGACTATATCTATGCTTACAAATTTCTTTATGTTCACTTTGAAGAACACAACCGAGTTAGTTGCCGATTTATGTATGGCAAGTTAAATATAGAATTTGGCTCCCGTTTGCAGCCAAACTACCACTGATGATTCATACTGTTCTGTGTCTAAAATTAGAAGGTATTTTTGGATACACTGTGCAGTGCAACCGACCAAATTTGTTGATTTTATACCTACAACTTGCAGAGGAAGAAAGACCGTTGCTAACCCACTTACCAAGAACCATTTTTGTTAAAGTACGTCATTGTTGAAATATCTATAATGTATTGTCTTTAAAAACACAAAAGAATCTGAATCTAAAAAAACCTCTGTCTATGAAAAAATTAAAGAAAATTATCAACTTTGATATAACGCAAAAAATTAGTGAGGATTATTAGTGATGACAAGATCAGGATCACCTACCATTACTAAACATAATAAAAAACAAAAAATAAATGCACAGCAAAACAACAATTGAGTTTCAATTGTTATTTTCAAGGCTACCGGCCTAACTGCTAACATGGGAAGATGAATAATTTTTGTCCTATAGAAAAAAAGATGCCTTTGCTTTTTAAAGTAAGCTGGCTTATCCCGTGCATCACTGCCTTCTCATTGCCTTAGGCATTTAGCCCTATCCAAAAACTAATAAAAAAATATATTCTTCCTCATGCTTTAGAATAATAAAACACAATCAATAATTTCTTCTCATCAAATAAGAAACTGTCACTGGTTGCATAGCATCTGATGATAACAGACTGTCCGTGTGTTATGTAGGTAGCCCAGGATGGGGGTGAGAGGATGGTTCCCATTATCCAGACGGGGGCACCTGCCCTCAAACTGGCCCCCGCCGCCGCCCCCACCGAGACCAACATCAAGATCGAACAACAATAAATGTTACCAACTTCATATGCTTTTATTTTTATAAAGTTACATTTTTCAATTAATAAATATAATATTTTTGTATTATGAAATTATTGTTGTTCTTTACCGGAAAACCATGTAAGCTACAATGAATAGTTAGTAATAGAGAAATTTTTATTAAATAATTGATTAAATGATGACTACAGAGAAATATAAAATTGAAAAACTTCAATTCCCACTGAAAAGGAAAGTTTTCAAAGTATAAACAGTGATCATCAAATTTTATTTAAGGTATTTTAACCTTTATATAAATAGAATAGATAAAAAAAATAACAGGTCCTCTAAAAGCTTTTTTAAATGATTTTTTTTATCTTTTAAAATGTATTTTATTTGTACAGTACACTCTCGTTCATTGGAACTAATGTGGCGGACGGCCGGTTCGGATGTCAAAAAATTCCGATGAAGCGGAGTCCGTCGTGAGTCATCATTTCCGCCCATACGTTGCCCTATCGTGATTGTACTCACTCTTGTTTTTAAGATAACACAAGAGATTTTATGAAAATAAGGCACTCAAACTTTGAAAATGGTAACAATGAACCTATAGGAATAAAGCAACGCAGGAAATAAAGATCCAAAATCTTTATTCTCATATTCCATATTCATGTTCAGCAGTCAAGTGACTTCCACGTAACACAGGTGCAGTCGCGACGCGAGACAGACAGAAAGACAGTTTGGGAAGCGGTCAACGCGGATGTTCACTTCCGGCCCCCTTTCTCTTTCTATTTTTGTGCGAATACTCCACGGCCTCGTAAATCACATCGATGGGTACAGATTATGGAAAACGCCTGATGACTTTTGATGCAAAATGTGATACTTCACTGTTGTGCGGATAGAAGGAATGGAAATTGAAGGCGCTAAAACGGAAAAATTATTTTTTTCGTAAGAAAACAAAAATTAATAATATCCGGATTTTCAGTTCCGATGAAGCGGAGTTCCAATGTCGCCGAGTCCGATGAACGAGAGTGTACTGTACATTGTATTGTATAGAAGGTGTACCATAATTTTATGAGTATTTTTTTATATTGATGTATAAATAGAAATAGTGAAAGCTTTTGTCGCTTTCAATTTTACAGTAAACTTTAATATTTCTAACAAAAATAAAAATTTATGTACTAAAAATAATTATTTGTTAATATAGCCTAAATAAATGCGCTCGGAAAAAAGGAGTCTTAAAAATAATTTTGTTAGCTAAGTTGGTACGAAATTGCTTTAGCTATGAAAAGGCGTGGCTACCTATTGGAGTCTTTCAAACTAAGTGGAAATGCGTTTTAACGCAGAACTAAGCTGATCAAAACAGACGTCGGTGTCACGTCAATCATAAACCCTTTTTAAAATTTTTGTATATTTAATTGAAACCATTTAATTGAAGCCTTGATTGCTTCCTTTGTCTCTTGCACTGAAACACTGCTCTAGACAAGAAAAATGCCTCATAGTAAAATATTTTTGCATCTTCATCCTTTTCCGCCATTTTAATTTAGAAGTGAAAAATTCAAATGTAGTGGAAAATTCCACAGTTTCACTGTTTCTCTTGTAAAATATCATCACACATGAAAGATTCACTCAATATTAATATTGTTTATAATATAGCCTACATACATTTTGTTATGAATGTTCGGTTGTCGGTTTTATCGGTTTTTTTTACTAACAAAAGATAAAAAGTTGAACAGAAATCAATCACAAAGGAACGACGTCCAGTTCTAGGAAGATAAAAATACAATTGTAATATGAGACGGAACATCTGCCGAAAAAAGCTCTATTGTTTGACATCAGCTAGCTGGCCATCGCCATCTGATTTACGACACTATCAGTTCCCTAGTACTCGGTTTTTAATCTAATTGTTGTACAAAAACAAATTATAGCTCATTTTTTCATCTGATTTTTACAAATTGAATAAAATTTTAATCAGTTGAACGACCTATGGTTCAACTTATATAGGTGAATTAATGTTATTATTATGTTGTTTTCAATAATGAACTAAAAAATACTATTTTTATAAACGTATAAAATTATTATTTTACTGAATTGAACCTAAAAATAATTATCTTAAGAAAATGCATTTGAACAACACATAATAGCTAGTAATTCTTAAAAAATTAGACATGGAATAATAAAACATTTCTTAAGCCATAATTTGAGGGTGTTTCAAAACCTTTTTTAACGGGGTCACTGATGCCTATGTTACACCATGTTAACAAAAGTGCACTTTTCTCAGGACTCATAAAAGATAGAGACTTAATTTTTTTTATTATTATTTTTTTTAAGATGGGTTCCTGTGTAACTTTTAACACTAGGATTTTTGGAAATACCTATTAGAAATATTTTTTTTTTTATATTAGTAGTGGAGAAACGCGGGAGCTGGCTCAGTTCAAGGTCACCTGAGCGATGACGTCATCGAGGTCAATGACCCCACCGATGACGTCATCGATGACGTCATCGATGACGCAATCGATGACGTCATCACCAATTACGTCATTCTGTGACGTCACACCCATGACGTTGCAGAAATGACGTGGCGATGACGTCATCACCCCTTACGTCACCAAGATGACGTCATCGATGTCACAAAGGTCAAGGTCACGCTGAAACCTAAAATTTTTAGGCACTTTTGCTGTTTCTCGCACTACGCTCCGAGTTTTAGTCAGGTTTCAATGACCTTGACAACTTGGAGCGAAATTAGACGAGAAACAGCAAAAGTGCCGAGGAAACTCAAAGTTTGCAACGTGACTCTGCCTAAACCGTCATGTGACACCGCTCGAGTGACCTTGAACCGATACAACTCCCGCGTTTCATCATTACTGTAACCGCGATGCGCACCCTACGACAGACACCGAGCGACTGACTGTCCGGCCCCGCGCACTCTAGGTATATGGGAAGTGGTGGAGGAAATTGTGATGACCTTGGGAAACTTGAAAATGTCAAGCCGGGTAGCACCGTTTCGGTGCTACCTTAAAGTTACATGCTAAAGTGTGATGACCTTGAGTAAAAACATAGAAATACTACAAGTTGATACCGTCCCAGAGTTAAAGTGTGGTGACATTGAGTCAAAACACTGAAATACTATAAGTTGAAATCATCCCAGAGTTAAAGTGTGATGACCTTGAGTGAAAACACAGAAATACTACAAGTCGATCCCGTCCCAGAGTTAAAGTGTGGTGACCTTGAGTCAAAACACAGAAATACTACAAGTCGATCCCGCCCCAGAGTTAAAGTGTGACGACCTTGAGTCAAAACACTGAAATACTATAAGTCAAAATCATCCCAGAGTTAAAGTGTGATGACCTTGAGTCAAAACACAGAAATAATACAAGTTGCTGCAGTCTCAGAGTTAAAGTTTGGTGACCTTGAGTTAAAATACTGAAGTACTACAAGTCGATATTGCCCCAGAGTTAAAGTGTGATGACCTCGAGTCAAAACATAGGAATACTACAAGTTGATACCACCCCAAAGTTTAAGTGTGGTAACCTTGAGTCAAAACACATAAATAATACAAGTTGATGCAGTCTCAGAGTTAAAGTGTGATGACCTTGAGTGAAAACACTGAAATACCACAAGTCGATATTGTCCCAGAGTTAAAGTGAAGTGACCTAGATTCAAAACTTGTAAAAATACTTACATATAGAGAGTTGGAGAACAGCAGAGTTAAAGTGTGGTGACCTTGAGTGAAAACACTGAAATACCACAAGTCGATATTGTCCCAGAGTTAAAGTGAAGTGACCTAGATTCAAAACTTGTAAAAATACTTACATATAGAGAGTTGGAGAACAGCGAGACGCACCGCATGGAAGCCGGAGACATACTGGCCGAGCGGTGTTGTGCAGCCTAGGGACTCAGTTGTGGTGGGGGTATAGCCAACACTTAGAGTAGAAGTGTTGTGGGTGACCTTGACCCACTTGAAACCCCCCCCCCTCCCCGAACTTTTTTTTCGAAAAAATTTTTTGACCTTGACCAAAAAGTTTTTTGCTCCGGACGAGAAGTGACACCCCCCCCCCCGAAATTTTTTTCGAAAAAATTTTTGACCTTGACCAAAAAGTTTTTTGTTCCGGACGAGAAGTGACCCCCCCCCCCGAACTTTTTTTTCGAAAAAATTTTTGACCTTGACCAAAAAGTTTTTTGCTCCGGACGAGAAGTGACCCCCCCCCCCTCACCCCCACCCCCACCCCCACCCCCACCCCCTCCCACACCCCTGATATCCTGGGCGTGACCACCCCGGTGGGGATATAAGGCGGCCCGGCCACAGCCGGCTCGCAGCCCGTCCCCGCGCGTTGAGCTACCTAAAGGTTTGAGCAAACACTTAGAAATATTTACTCTTCGTACGATTAGAGTTAAAGTTTTCATCTCAACAGAAGTACCCCCAGGTTTGAACCAACACTTAGAAAAATTTACTCATGGTACAACAGTTTTATGTTTTTGCCAAATAAGTGTAAGTGTGGTAAATTGAACTGGCTAAAATGTTATAATTTGCTAAGTTTTTATTGTTGTACATGATAAATCCTAAACTTTAACTTAAAACCGTAGAGCAGAGTGCCGACACCAGTGTGCACCCCACGACAGTCGCAGAGCGACTGATCGTACGGCTCCGAGTGCCCTAGGTATAAGGAAAGTGGTGGGGGGAATTGCGATGACCTTGGGGACTTTAACAATTGTGACTATATGTAAAATTTAGTTTTTCATTATTTCAACCTAAGGTCTTGGCTTTTCGCGTTTCAGAGTGTATTAAAGCGATCTAGCTATTAATTGAAAAATTGATTTCTTAAAAGATAGTCATTTTTACGCTGGGTGTTGGTAAATTTGTTAGAGTCCCGATTGCCCATACAAAACCAAACTTTTTATTATTCAATATTTCAGTCTAGGATTTCGGATTTATATGTTTCAGCGTATTTTAGAGTGTTTAAGCTTATCTTAAAAATTTGAAAAACTTTAACATTTTTATACTAAAATTTGCGAGTTGACTGATAGAATATTTCTGTCAGGAGTGAGTATAGGTAAAATTTAAGTTTTCGTTATTTCAACCTAAGGTCTTGGCTTTTCGCGTTTCAGAGTGTATTAAAGCGATCTAGCTATTAATTGAAAAATTGATTTCTTAAAAGATAGTCATTTTTACGTTGGGTGTTGGTAAATTTGTTAGAGTCCCGATTGCCCATACAAAACCAAACTTTTTTATTATTCAATATTTCAGTCTGGGATTTCGGATTTACATGTTTCAGCGTATTTTAGAGTGTTTAAGCTTATCTTAAAAATTTGAAAAACTTTAACATTTTTATACTAAAATTTGCGAGTTGACTGATAGAATATTTCTGTCAGGAGTGACTATAGGTAAAATTTAAGTTTTCGTTATTTCAACCTAAGGTCTTGGCTTTTCGCGTTTCAGAGTGTATTAAAGCAATCTAGCTATTAATTGTAAAATTGATTTCTTAAAAGATAGTCATTTTTACGCTGGGTGTTGGTAAATTTGTTAGAGTCCCGATTGTCCATACAAAACCAAACTTTTTTATTATTCAATATTTCAGTCTGGGACTTCGGATTTACATGTTTCAGCGTATTTTAGAGTGTTTAAGCTTATCTTAAAAATTTGAAAAACTTTTAACATTTTTTACTAAAATTTGCGAGTTGACTGATAGAATATTTCTGTCAGGAGTGACTATAAGTAAAATTTAAGTTTTCGTTATTTCAACCTAAGGTCTTGGCTTTTCGCGTTTCAGAGTGTATTAAAGCGATCTAGCTATTAATTGTAAAATTGATTTCTTAAAAGATAGTCATTTTTACGCTGGGTGTTGGTAAATTTGTTCCGATTGTCCATACAAAACCAAACTTTTTTATTATTTAATATTTCAGTCTGGGATTTCGGATTTACATGTTTCAGCGTGTTTTAGAGTGTTTAAGCTTATCTTAAAAATTTGAAAAACTTTAACATTTTTTACTAAAATTTGCGAGTTGACTGATAGAATATTTCTGTCAGGAGTGACTATAGGTAAAATTTAAGTTTTCGTTATTTCAACCTAAGGTCTTGGCTTTTAGCGTTTCAGAGTGTATTAAAGCGATCTAGCTATTAATTGAAAAATTGATTTCTTAAAAGATAGTCATTTTTACGCTGGGTGTTGGTAAATTTGTTAGAGTCCAGATTGCCCATACAAAACCAAACTTTTTTATTATTCAATATTTCAGTCTGGGATTTCGGATTTACATGTTTCAGCGTATTTTAGAGTGTTTAAGCTTATCTTAAAAATTTGAAAAACTTTTAACATTTTATACTAAAATTTGCGAGTTGACTGATAGAATATTTCTATGTCAGGAGTGACTATAGGTAAAATTTAAGTTTTCGTTATTTCAACCTAAGGTCTTGGCTTTTCGCGTTTCAGAGTGTATTAAAGCGATCTAGCTATTAATTGAAAAATTGATTTCTTAAAAGATAGTCATTTTTACGCTGGGTGTTGGTAAATTTGTTAGAGTCCCGATTGTCCATACAAAACCAAACTTTTTTATTATTCAATATTTCAGTCTGGGATTTCGGATTTACATGTTTCAGCGTGTTTTAGAGTGTTTAAGCTTATCTTAAAAATTTGAAAAACTTTAACATTTTTTACTAAAATTTGCGAGTTGACTGATAGAATATTTCTGTCAGGAGTGACTATAGGTAAAATTTAAGTTTTCGTTATTTCAACCTAAGGTCTTGGCTTTTCGCGTTTCAGAGTGTATACAAGCGATCTAGCTATTAATTGTAAAATTGATTTCTTAAAAGATAGTCATTTTACGCTGGGTGTTGGTAAATTTGTTAGAGTCCAGATTGCCCATACAAAACCAAACTTTTTTATTATTCAATATTTCAGTCTGGGATTTCGGATTTACATGTTTCAGCGTATTTTAGAGTGTTTAAGCTTATCTTAAAAATTTGAAAAACTTTTAACATTTTATACTAAAATTTGCGAGTTGACTGATAGAATATTTCTATGTCAGGAGTGACTATAGGTAAAATTTAAGTTTTCGTTATTTCAACCTAAGGTCTTGGCTTTTCGCGTTTCAGAGTGTATTAAAGCGATCTAGCTATTAATTGAAAAATTGATTTCTTAAAAGATAGTCATTTTTACGCTGGGTGTTGGTAAATTTGTTAGAGTCCAGATTGCCCATACAAAACCAAACTTTTTTATTATTCAATATTTCAGTCTGGGATTTCGGATTTACATGTTTCAGCGTATTTTAGAGTGTTTAAGCTTATCTTAAAAATTTGAAAAACTTTTAACATTTTATACTAAAATTTGCGAGTTGACTGATAGAATATTTCTATGTCAGGAGTGACTATAGGTAAAATTTAAGTTTTCGTTATTTCAACCTAAGGTCTTGGCTTTTCGCGTTTCAGAGTGTATTAAAGCGATCTAGCTATTAATTGAAAAATTGATTTCTTAAAAGATAGTCATTTTCACGCTGGGTGTTGGTAAATTTGTTAGAGTCCAGATTGCCCATACAAAACCAAACTTTTTTTATTATTCAATATTTCAGTCTGGGATTTCGGATTTACATGTTTCAGCGTATTTTAGAATGTTTAAGCTTTTCTTAAAAATTTGAAAAACTTTAACATTTTTTTACTAAAATTTGCGAGTTGACTGATAGAATATTTTTATGTCAGGAGTGACTATAGGTAAAATTTAAGTTTTCGTTATTTCAACCTAAGGTCTTGGCTTTTCGCGTTTCAGAGTGTATTAAAGCAATCTACCTATTAATTGTAAAATTGATTTCTTAAAAGATAGTCATTTTTACGCTGGGTGTTGGTAAATTTGTTAGAGTCCCGATTGTCCATACAAAACCAAACTTTTTTATTATTCAATATTTCAGTCTGGGATTTCGGATTTACATGTTTCAGCGTATTTTAGAGTGTTTAAGCTTATCTTAAAAATTTGAAAAACTTTAACATTTTTTACTAAAATTTGCGAGTTGACTGATAGAATATTTTTATGTCAGGAGTGACTACAGGTAAAATTTAAGTTTTCGTTATTTCAGACTATAACGTCAGGATACATTTTATACTATTTGGAACATAGATAAAATAGATATTGCAATATTCAATTATCTTAAAATTGAATATTGCTTTTCGCGTTTCAGAGTGTATTAAAGCAATCTAGCTATTAATTGTAAAATTGATTTCTTAAAAGATAGTCATTTTTACGCTGGGTGTTGGTAAATTTGTTAGAGTCCCGATTGTCCATACAAAACCAAAATTTTTTATTATTCAATATTTCAGTCTGGGATTTCGGATTTACATGTTTCAGCGTATTTTAGAGTGTTTAAGCTTATCTTAAAAATTTGAAAAACTTTAACATTTTTTACTAAAATTTGCGAGTTGACTGATAGAATATTTCTGTCAGGAGTGACTATAGGTAAAATTTAAGTTTTCGTTATTTCAACCTAAGGTCTTGGCTTTCGCGTTTCAGAGTGTATACAAGCGATCTAGCTATTAATTGTAAAATTGATTTCTTAAAAGATAGTCATTTTTACGCTGGGTGTTGGTAAATTTGTTAGAGTCCAGATTGCCCGTACAAAACCAAACTTTTTTATTATTCAATATTTCAGTCTGGGATTTCGGATTTACATGTTTCAGCGTATTTTAAAGTGTTTAAGCTTATCTTAAAAATTTGAAAAACTAACATTTTTATACTAAAATTTGCGAGTTGACTGATAGAATATTTCTATGTCAGGAGTGACTATAGGTAAAATTTAAGTTTTCGTTATTTCAACCTAAGGTCTTGGCTTTTCGCGTTTCAGAGTGTATTAAAGCGATCTAGCTATTAATTGAAAAATTGATTTCTTAAAAGATAGTCATTTTTACGCTGGGTGTTGGTAAATTTGTTAGAGTCCAGATTGCCCATACAAAACCAAACTTTTTTATTATTCAATATTTCAGTCTGGGATTTCGGATTTACATGTTTCAGCGTATTTTAGAGTGTTTAAGCTTATCTTAAAAATTTGAAAAACTTTTAACATTTTATACTAAAATTTGCGAGTTGACTGATAGAATATTTCTATGTCAGGAGTGACTATAGGTAAAATTTAAGTTTTCGTTATTTCAACCTAAGGTCTTGGCTTTTCGCGTTTCAGAGTGTATTAAAGCGATCTAGCTATTAATTGAAAAATTGATTTCTTAAAAGATAGTCATTTTCACGCTGGGTGTTGGTAAATTTGTTAGAGTCCAGATTGCCCATACAAAACCAAACTTTTTTTATTATTCAATATTTCAGTCTGGGATTTCGGATTTACATGTTTCAGCGTATTTTAGAATGTTTAAGCTTTTCTTAAAAATTTGAAAAACTTTAACATTTTTTTACTAAAATTTGCGAGTTGACTGATAGAATATTTTTATGTCAGGAGTGACTATAGGTAAAATTTAAGTTTTCGTTATTTCAACCTAAGGTCTTGGCTTTTCGCGTTTCAGAGTGTATTAAAGCAATCTACCTATTAATTGTAAAATTGATTTCTTAAAAGATAGTCATTTTTACGCTGGGTGTTGGTAAATTTGTTAGAGTCCCGATTGTCCATACAAAACCAAACTTTTTTATTATTCAATATTTCAGTCTGGGATTTCGGATTTACATGTTTCAGCGTATTTTAGAGTGTTTAAGCTTATCTTAAAAATTTGAAAAACTTTAACATTTTTTACTAAAATTTGCGAGTTGACTGATAGAATATTTTTATGTCAGGAGTGACTACAGGTAAAATTTAAGTTTTCGTTATTTCAGACTATAACGTCAGGATACATTTTATACTATTTGGAACATAGATAAAATAGATATTGCAATATTCAATTATCTTAAAATTGAATATTGCTTTTCGCGTTTCAGAGTGTATTAAAGCAATCTAGCTATTAATTGTAAAATTGATTTCTTAAAAGATAGTCATTTTTACGCTGGGTGTTGGTAAATTTGTTAGAGTCCCGATTGTCCATACAAAACCAAAATTTTTTATTATTCAATATTTCAGTCTGGGATTTCGGATTTACATGTTTCAGCGTATTTTAGAGTGTTTAAGCTTATCTTAAAAATTTGAAAAACTTTAACATTTTTTACTAAAATTTGCGAGTTGACTGATAGAATATTTCTGTCAGGAGTGACTATAGGTAAAATTTAAGTTTTCGTTATTTCAACCTAAGGTCTTGGCTTTCGCGTTTCAGAGTGTATACAAGCGATCTAGCTATTAATTGTAAAATTGATTTCTTAAAAGATAGTCATTTTTACGCTGGGTGTTGGTAAATTTGTTAGAGTCCAGATTGCCCGTACAAAACCAAACTTTTTTATTATTCAATATTTCAGTCTGGGATTTCGGATTTACATGTTTCAGCGTATTTTAAAGTGTTTAAGCTTATCTTAAAAATTTGAAAAACTAACATTTTTATACTAAAATTTGCGAGTTGACTGATAGAATATTTCTATGTCAGGAGTGACTATAGGTAAAATTTAAGTTTTCGTTATTTCAACCTAAGGTCTTGGCTTTTCGCGTTTCAGAGTGTATTAAAGCGATCTAGCTATTAATTGAAAAATTGATTTCTTAAAAGATAGTCATTTTTACGCTGGGTGTTGGTAAATTTGTTAGAGTCCAGATTGCCCATACAAAACCAAACTTTTTTATTATTCAATATTTCAGTCTGGGATTTCGGATTTACATGTTTCAGCGTATTTTAGAGTGTTTAAGCTTATCTTAAAAATTTGAAAAACTTTTAACATTTTATACTAAAATTTGCGAGTTGACTGATAGAATATTTCTATGTCAGGAGTGACTATAGGTAAAATTTAAGTTTTCGTTATTTCAACCTAAGGTCTTGGCTTTTCGCGTTTCAGAGTGTATTAAAGCGATCTAGCTATTAATTGAAAAATTGATTTCTTAAAAGATAGTCATTTTTACGCTGGGTGTTGGTAAATTTGTTAGAGTCCAGATTGCCCATACAAAACCAAACTTTTTTATTATTCAATATTTCAGTCTGGGATTTCGGATTTACATGTTTCAGCGTATTTTAGAGTGTTTAAGCTTATCTTAAAAATTTGAAAAACTTTAACATTTTTTACTAAAATTTGCGAGTTGACTGATAGAATATTTTTATGTCAGGAGTGACTATAGGTAAAATTTAAGTTTTCGTTATTTCAACCTAAGGTATTGGCTTTTCGCGTTTCAGAGTGTGACTCTTTTAAGAAATCAATTTTTCAATTAATAGTTAGATCGCTTTAATACACTCTGAAACGCGAAAAGCCAAGACCTTAGGTTGAAATAACGAAAACTTAAATTTTACCTATAGTCACTCCTGACATAGAAATATTCTATCAGTCAACTCGCAAATTTTAGTATAAAAATGTTAGTTTTTCAAATTTTTAAGATAAGCTTAAACACTTTAAAATACGCTAAAACATGTAAATCCGAAATCCCACACTGAAATATTGAATAATAAAAAAGTTTGGTTTTGTATGGGCAATCTGGACTCTAACAAATTTACCAACACCCAGCGTAAAAATGACTATCTTTTAAGAAATCAATTTTACAATTAATAGCTAGATCGCTTGTATACACTCTGAAACGCGAAAAGCCAATACCTTAGGTTGAAATAACGAAAACTTAAATTTTACCTATAGTCACTCCTGACATAAAAATATTCTATCAGTCAACTCGCAAATTTTAGTAAAAAATGTTAAAGTTTTTCAAATTTTTAAGATAAGCTTAAACACTCTAAAATACGCTGAAACATGTAAATCCGAAATCCCAGACTGAAATATTGAATAATAAAAAAGTTTGGTTTTGTATGGGCAATCTGGACTCTAACAAATTTACCAACACCCAGCGTAAAAATGACTATCTTTTAAGAAATCAATTTTTCAATTAATAGCTAGATCGCTTTAATACACTCTGAAACGCGAAAAGCCAAGACCTTAGGTTGAAATAACGAAAACTTAAATTTTACCTATAGTCACTCCTGACATAGAAATATTCTATCAGTCAACTCGCAAATTTTAGTATAAAAATGTTAGTTTTTCAAATTTTTAAGATAAGCTTAAACACTTTAAAATACGCTGAAACATGTAAATCCGAAATCCCAGACTGAAATATTGAATAATAAAAAAGTTAGGTTTTGTACGGGCAATCTGGACTCTAACAAATTTACCAACACCCAGCGTAAAAATGACTATCTTTTAAGAAATCAATTTTACAATTAATAGCTAGATCGCTTGTATACACTCTGAAACGCGAAAAGCCAAGACCTTAGGTTGAAATAACGAAAACTTAAATTTTACCTATAGTCACTCCTGACAGAAATATTCTATCAGTCAACTCGCAAATTTTAGTAAAAAATGTTAAAGTTTTTCAAATTTTTAAGATAAGCTTAAACACTCTAAAATACGCTGAAACATGTAAATCCGAAATCCCAGACTGAAATATTGAATAATAAAAAAGTTTGGTTTTGTATGGACAATCGGGACTCTAACAAATTTACCAACACCCAGCGTAAAAATGACTATCTTTTAAGAAATCAATTTTACAATTAATAGGTTGATTGCTTTAATACACTCTGAAACGCGAAAAGCCAAGACCTTAGGTTGAAATAACGAAAACTTAAATTTTACCTATAGTCACTCCTGACATAAAAATATTCTATCAGTCAACTCGCAAATTTTAGTAAAAAATGTTAAAGTTTTTCAAATTTTTAAGATAAGCTTAAACACTCTAAAATACGCTGAAACATGTAAATCCGAAATCCCAGACTGAAATATTGAATAATAAAAAAGTTTGGTTTTGTATGGGCAATCTGGACTCTAACAAATTTACCAACACCCAGCGTAAAAATGACTATCTTTTAAGAAATCAATTTTACAATTAATAGCTAGATCGCTTGTATACACTCTGAAACGCGAAAAGCCAAGACCTTAGGTTGAAATAACGAAAACTTAAATTTTACCTATAGTCACTCCTGACAGAAATATTCTATCAGTCAACTCGCAAATTTTAGTATAAAAATGTTAGTTTTTCAAATTTTTAAGATAAGCTTAAACACTTTAAAATACGCTGAAACATGTAAATCCGAAATCCCAGACTGAAATATTGAATAATAAAAAAGTTTGGTTTTGTACGGGCAATCTGGACTCTAACAAATTTACCAACACCCAGCGTAAAAATGACTATCTTTTAAGAAATCAATTTTACAATTAATAGCTAGATCGCTTGTATACACTCTGAAACGCGAAAAGCCAAGACCTTAGGTTGAAATAACGAAAACTTAAATTTTACCTATAGTCACTCCTGACAGAAATATTCTTTTAGTCAACTCGCAAATTTTAGTAAAAAATGTTAAAGTTTTTCAAATTTTTAAGATAAGCTTAAACACTCTAAAATACGCTGAAACATGTAAATCCGAAATCCCAGACTGAAATATTGAATAATAAAAAAGTTTGGTTTTGTATGGGCAATCTGGACTCTAACAAATTTACCAACACCCAGCA
Source organism: Neoaliturus tenellus (assembly GCA_030545055.2). NCBI lineage: Eukaryota > Metazoa > Arthropoda > Insecta > Hemiptera > Cicadellidae > Neoaliturus > Neoaliturus tenellus. The sequence goes on along the minus strand of JAQYXR010000314.1, from coordinate 98,438 downwards.
TAAAAATGACTATCTTTTAAGAAATCAATTTTACAATTAATAGCTAGATCACTTTAATACACTCTGAAACCCGAAAAGCCAAGACCTTAGGTTGAAATAACGAAAACTTAAATTTTACCTATAGTCACTCCTGACAGAAATATTCTATCAGTCAACTCGCAAATATTAGTAAAAAATGTTAAAGTTTTTTAAATTTTTAAGATAAGCTTAAACACTCTAAAATACGCTGAAACATGGAAATCCAAAATCCCAGACTAAAATATTGAATAATAAAAAAGTTTGGTTTTGTATGGGCAATCTGGACTCTAACAAATTTACTAACACCCAGCGTAAAAATGACTATCTTTTAAGAAATCAATTTTTCAATTAATAGCTAGATCGCTTTAATACACTCTGAAACGCGAAAAGCCAAGATGTAAGGTTGAAATAACGAAAACTTAAATTTTACCTATAGTCACTCCTGACATAGAAATATTCTATCAGTCAATTCGCAAATTTTAGTATAAAAATGTTAAAGTTTTTCAAATTTTTAAGATAAGCTTAAACACTCTAAAATACGCTGAAACATGTAAATCCGAAATCCCAGACTGAAATATTGAATAATAAAAAAGTTTGGTTTTGTATGGACAATCGGGACTCTAACAAATTTACCAACACCCAGCGTAAAAATGACTATCTTTTAAGAAATCAATTTTACAATTAATAGCTAGATTGCTTTAATACAATCTGAAACGCGAAAAGCCAAGACCTTAGGTTGAAATAACGAAAACTTAAATTTTACCTATAGTCACTCCTGACATAAAAATATTCTATCAGTCAACTCGCAAATTTTGGTAAAAAATGTTAAAGTTTTTTAAATTTTTAAGATAAGCTTAAACACTCTAAAATACGCTGAAACATGTAAATCCGAAATCCCAGACTGAAATATTGAATAATAAAAAAGTTTGGTTTTGTATGGGCAATCTGGACTCTAACAAATTTCCCAACACCCAGCGTAAAAATGACTATCTTTTAAGAAATCAATTTTTCAATTAATAGCTAGATCGCTTTAATACACTCTGAAACGCGAAAAGCCAAGACCTTAGGTTGAAATAACGAAAACTTAAATTTTACCTATAGTCACTCCTGACATAGAAATATTCTATCAGTCAACTCGCAAATTTTAGTATAAAATGTTAAAAGTTTTTCAAATTTTTAAGATAAGCTTAAACATTCTAAAATACGCTGAAACATGTAAATCCGAAATCCCAGACTGAAATATTGAATAATAAAAAAGTTTGGTTTTGTATGGGCAATCTGGACTCTAACAAATTTACCAACACCCAGCGTAAAAATGACTATCTTTTAAGAAATCAATTTTTCAATTAATAGCTAGATCGCTTTAATACACTCTGAAACGCGAAAAGCCAAGACCTTAGGTTGAAATAACGAAAACTTAAATTTTACCTATAGTCACTCCTGACATAGAAATATTCTATCAGTCAACTCGCAAATTTTAGTATAAAATGTTAAAAGTTTTTCAAATTTTTAAGATAAGCTTAAACACTCTAAAATACGCTGAAACATCTAAATCCGAAATCCCAGACTGAAATATTGAATGATAAAAAAGTTTGGTTTTGTATGGGCAATCTGGACTCTAACAAATTTACCAACACCCAGCGTAAAATGACTATCTTTTAAGAAATCAATTTTACAATTAATAGCTAGATCGCTTGTATACACTCTGAAACGCGAAAAGCCAAGACCTTAGGTTGAAATAACGAAAACTTAAATTTTACCTATAGTCACTCCTGACAGAAATATTCTATCAGTCAACTCGCAAATTTTAGTAAAAAATGTTAAAATTTTTCAAATTTTTAAGATAAGCTTAAACACTCTAAAACACGCTGAAACATGTAAATCCGAAATCCCAGACTGAAATATTGAATAATAAAAAAGTTTGGTTTTGTATGGACAATCGGGACTCTAACAAATTTACCAACACCCAGCGTAAAAATGACTATCTTTTAAGAAATCAATTTTACAATTAATAGCTAGATCGCTTGTATACACTCTGAAACGCGAAAAGCCAAGACCTTAGGTTGAAATAACGAAAACTTAAATTTTACCTATAGTCACTCCTGACAGAAATATTCTATCAGTCAACTCGCAAATTTTAGTAAAAAATGTTAAAGTTTTTCAAATTTTTAAGATAAGCTTAAACACTCTAAAATACGCTGAAACATGTAAATCCGAAATCCCAGACTGAAATATTGAATAATAAAAAATTTTGGTTTTGTATGGACAATCGGGACTAACAAATTTACCAACACCCAGCGTAAAAATGACTATCTTTTAAGAAATCAATTTTACAATTAATAGCTAGATCGCTTTAATACACTCTGAAACGCAAAAATCCAAGACCTTAGGTTGAAATAACGAAAACTTAAATTTTACCTATAGTCACTCCTGACATAGAAATATTCTATCAGTCAACTCGCAAATTTTAGTATAAAAATGTTAGTTTTTCAAATTTTTAAGATAAGCTTAAACACTTTAAAATACGCTGAAACATGTAAATCCGAAATCCCAGACTGAAATATTGAATAATAAAAAAGTTTGGTTTTGTACGGGCAATCTGGACTCTAACAAATTTACCAACACCCAGCGTAAAAATGACTATCTTTTAAGAAATCAATTTTACAATTAATAGCTAGATCGCTTGTATACACTCTGAAACGCGAAAAGCCAAGACCTTAGGTTGAAATAACGAAAACTTAAATTTTACCTATAGTCACTCCTGACAGAAATATTCTATCAGTCAACTCGCAAATTTTAGTAAAAAATGTTAAAGTTTTTCAAATTTTTAAGATAAGCTTAAACACTCTAAAATACGCTGAAACATGTAAATCCGAAATCCCAGACTGAAATATTGAATAATAAAAAAGTTTGGTTTTGTATGGGCAATCTGGACTCTAACAAATTTACCAACACCCAGCATAAAAATGACTATCTTTTAAGAAATCAATTTTACAATTAATAGCTAGATCGCTTTAATACACTCTGAAACCCGAAAAGCCAAGACCTTAGGTTGAAATAACGAAAACTTAAATTTTACCTATAGTCACTCCTGACAGAAATATTCTATCAGTCAACTCGCAAATATTAGTAAAAAATGTTAAAGTTTTTCAAATTTTTATAATAAGCTTAAACACTCTAAAATACGCTGAAACATGGAAATCCAAAATCCCAGACTAAAATATTGAATAATAAAAAAGTTTGGTTTTGTATGGGCAATCTGGACTCTAACAAATTTACTAACACCCAGCGTAAAAATGACTATCTTTTAAGAAATCAATTTTTCAATTAATAGCTAGATCGCTTTAATACACTCTGAAACGCGAAAAGCCAAGACCTTAGGTTGAAATAACGAAAACTTAAATTTTACCTATAGTCACTCCTGACATAGAAATATTCTATCAGTCAACTCGCAAATTTTAGTATAAAATGTTAAAAGTTTTTCAAATTTTTAAGATAAGCTTAAACACTCTAAAATACGCTGAAACATGTAAATCCGAAATCCCAGACTGAAATATTGAATAATAAAAAAGTTTGGTTTTGTATGGGCAATCTGGACTCTAACAAATTTACCAACACCCAGCGTAAAAATGACTATCTTTTAAGAAATCAATTTTTCAATTAATAGCTAGATCGCTTTAATACACTCTGAAACGCGAAAAGCCAAGACCTTAGGTTGAAATAACGAAAACTTAAATTTTACCTATAGTCACTCCTGACATAGAAATATTCTATCAGTCAACTCGCAAATTTTAGTATAAAATGTTAAAAGTTTTTCAAATTTTTAAGATAAGCTTAAACACTCTAAAATACGCTGAAACATCTAAATCCGAAATCCCAGACTGAAATATTGAATGATAAAAAAGTTTGGTTTTGTATGGGCAATCTGGACTCTAACAAATTTACCAACACCCAGCGTAAAATGACTATCTTTTAAGAAATCAATTTTACAATTAATAGCTAGATCGCTTGTATACACTCTGAAACGCGAAAAGCCAAGACCTTAGGTTGAAATAACGAAAACTTAAATTTTACCTATAGTCACTCCTGACAGAAATATTCTATCAGTCAACTCGCAAATTTTAGTAAAAAATGTTAAAGTTTTTCAAATTTTTAAGATAAGCTTAAACACTCTAAAACACGCTGAAACATGTAAATCCGAAATCCCAGACTGAAATATTGAATAATAAAAAAGTTTGGTTTTGTATGGACAATCGGGACTCTAACAAATTTACCAACACCCAGCGTAAAAATGACTATCTTTAAGAAATCAATTTTACAATTAATAGCTAGATCGCTTTAATACACTCTGAAACGCGAAAAGCCAAGACCTTAGGTTGAAATAACGAAAACTTAAATTTTACCTATAGTCACTCCTGACAGAAATATTCTATCAGTCAACTCGCAAATTTTAGTAAAAAATGTTAAAAGTTTTTCAAATTTTTAAGATAAGCTTAAACACTCTAAAATACGCTGAAACATGTAAATCCGAAGTCCCAGACTGAAATATTGAATAATAAAAAAGTTTGGTTTTGTATGGACAATCGGGACTCTAACAAATTTACCAACACCCAGCGTAAAAATGACTATCTTTTAAGAAATCAATTTTTCAAATAATAGCTAGATCGCTTTAATACACTCTGAAACGCGAAAAGCCAAGACCTTAGGTTGAAATAACGAAAACTTAAATTTTACCTATAGTCACTCCTGACATAGAAATATTCTATCAGTCAACTCGCAAATTTTAGTAAAAAATGTTAAAAGTTTTTCAAATTTTTAAGATAAGCTTAAACACTCTAAAATACGCTGAAACATGTAAATCCGAAGTCCCAGACTGAAATATTGAATAATAAAAAAGTTTGGTTTTGTATGGACAATCGGGACTCTAACAAATTTACCAACACCCAGCGTAAAAATGACTATCTTTTAAGAAATCAATTTTACAATTAATAGCTAGATTGCTTTAATACACTCTGAAACGCGAAAAGCCAAGACCTTAGGTTGAAATAACGAAAACTTAAATTTTACCTATAGTCACTCCTGACAGAAATATTCTATCAGTCAACTCGCAAATTTTAGTATAAAAATGTTAAAGTTTTTCAAATTTTTAAGATAAGCTTAAACACTCTAAAATACGCTGAAACATGTAAATCCGAAATCCCAGACTGAAATATTGAATAATAAAAAAGTTTGGTTTTGTATGGGCAATCGGGACTCTAACAAATTTACCAACACCCAGCGTAAAAATGACTATCTTTTAAGAAATCAATTTTACAATTAATAGCTAGATCGCTTTAATACACTCTGAAACGCGAAAAGCCAAGACCTTAGGTTGAAATAACGAAAACTTAAATTTTACCTATAGTCACTCCTGACAGAAATATTCTATCAGTCAACTCGCAAATGTTAGTATAAAAATGTTAAAGTTTTTCAAATTTTTAAGATAAGCTTAAACACTCTAAAATACGCTGAAACATATAAATCCGAAATCCCAGACTGAAATATTGAATAATAAAAAAGTTTGGTTTTGTATGGGCAATCGGGACTCTAACAAATTTACCAACACCCAGCGTAAAAATGACTATCTTTTAAGAAATCAATTTTTCAATTAATAGCTAGATCGCTTTAATACACTCTGAAACGCGAAAAGCCAAGACCTTAGGTTGAAATAACGAAAACTTAAATTTTACCTATACTCACTCCTGACAGAAATATTCTATCAGTCAACTCGCAAATTTTAGTATAAAAATGTTAAAGTTTTTCAAATTTTTAAGATAAGCTTAAACACTCTAAAATACGCTGAAACATATAAATCCGAAATCCTAGACTGAAATATTGAATAATAAAAAGTTTGGTTTTGTATGGGCAATCGGGACTCTAACAAATTTACCAACACCCAGCGTAAAAATGACTATCTTTTAAGAAATCAATTTTTCAATTAATAGCTAGATCGCTTTAATACACTCTGAAACGCGAAAAGCCAAGACCTTAGGTTGAAATAATGAAAAACTAAATTTTACATATAGTCACAATTGTTAAAGTCCCCAAGGTCATCGCAATTCCCCCCACCACTTTCCTTATACCTAGGGCACTCGGAGCCGTACGATCAGTCGCTCTGCGACTGTCGTGGGGTGCACACTGGTGTCGGCACTCTGCTCTACGGTTTTAAGTTAAAGTTTAGGATTTATCATGTACAACAATAAAAACTTAGCAAATTATAACATTTTAGCCAGTTCAATTTACCACACTTACACTTATTTGGCAAAAACATAAAACTGTTGTACCATGAGTAAATTTTTCTAAGTGTTGGTTCAAACCTGGGGGTACTGCTGTTGAGATGAAAACTTTAACTCTGATCGTACGAAGAGTAAATATTTCTAAGTGTTTGCTCAAACCTTTAGGTAGCTCAACGCGCGGGGACGGGCTGCGAGCCGGCTGTGGCCGGGCCGCCTTATATCCCCACCGGGGTGGTCACGCCCAGGATATCAGGGGTGTGGGAGGGGGTGGGGGTGGGGGGTGGGGGTGGGGGTGAGGGGGGGGGTCACTTCTCGTCCGGAGCAAAAAACTTTTTGGTCAAGGTCAAAAATTTTTTCGAAAAAAAAGTTCGGGGGGGGGGGGGGGTCACTTCTCGTCCGGAACAAAAAACTTTTTGGTCAAGGTCAAAAATTTTTTCGAAAAAAATTTCGGGGGGGGGGGTCACTTCTCGTCCGGAGCAAAAAACTTTTTGGTCAAGGTCAAAAATTTTTTTCGAAAAAAAAGTTCGGGGAGGGGGGGGGGTTTCAAGTGGGTCAAGGTCACCCACAACACTTCTACTCTAAGTGTTGGCTATACCCCCACCACAACTGAGTCCCTAGGCTGCACAACACCGCTCGGCCAGTATGTCTCCGGCTTCCATGCGGTGCGTCTCGCTGTTCTCCAACTCTCTATATGTAAGTATTTTTACAAGTTTTGAATCTAGGTCACTTCACTTTAACTCTGGGACAATATCGACTTGTGGTATTTCAGTGTTTTCACTCAAGGTCACCACACTTTAACTCTGCTGTTCTCCAACTCTCTATATGTAAGTATTTTTACAAGTTTTGAATCTAGGTCACTTCACTTTAACTCTGGGACAATATCGACTTGTGGTATTTCAGTGTTTTCACTCAAGGTCATCACACTTTAACTCTGAGACTGCATCAACTTGTATTATTTATGTGTTTTGACTCAAGGTTACCACACTTAAACTTTGGGGTGGTATCAACTTGTAGTATTTCTATGTTTTGACTCGAGGTCATCACACTTTAACTCTGGGGCAATATCGACTTGTAGTACTTCAGTATTTTAACTCAAGGTCACCAAACTTTAACTCTGAGACTGCAGCAACTTGTATTATTTCTGTGTTTTGACTCAAGGTCATCACACTTTAACTCTGGGATGATTTTGACTTATAGTATTTCAGTGTTTTGACTCAAGGTCGTCACACTTTAACTCTGGGGCGGGATCGACTTGTAGTATTTCTGTGTTTTGACTCAAGGTCACCACACTTTAACTCTGGGACGGGATCGACTTGTAGTATTTCTGTGTTTTCACTCAAGGTCATCACACTTTAACTCTGGGATGATTTCAACTTATAGTATTTCAGTGTTTTGACTCAATGTCACCACACTTTAACTCTGGGACGGTATCAACTTGTAGTATTTCTATGTTTTTACTCAAGGTCATCACACTTTAGCATGTAACTTTAAGGTAGCACCGAAACGGTGCTACCCGGCTTGACATTTTCAAGTTTCCCAAGGTCATCACAATTTCCTCCACCACTTCCCATATACCTAGAGTGCGCGGGGCCGGACAGTCAGTCGCTCGGTGTCTGTCGTAGGGTGCGCATCGCGGTTACAGTAATGATGAAACGCGGGAGTTGTATCGGTTCAAGGTCACTCGAGCGGTGTCACATGACGGTTTAGGCAGAGTCACGTTGCAAACTTTGAGTTTCCTCGGCACTTTTGCTGTTTCTCGTCTAATTTCGCTCCAAGTTGTCAAGGTCATTGAAACCTGACTAAAACTCGGAGCGTAGTGCGAGAAACAGCAAAAGTGCCTAAAAATTTTAGGTTTCAGCGTGACCTTGACCTTTGTGACATCGATGACGTCATCTTGGTGACGTAAGGGGTGATGACGTCATCGCCACGTCATTTCTGCAACGTCATGGGTGTGACGTCACAGAATGACGTAATTGGTGATGACGTCATCGATTGCGTCATCGATGACGTCATCGGTGGGGTCATTGACCTCGATGACGTCATCGCTCAGGTGACCTTGAACTGAGCCAGCTCCCGCGTTTCTCCACTACTTATATTTAAAAAAAAGATGTTTAGGGACAATTTTTAATCAATTATTAAAATTGATCTAGCTTTCATAGAGCAAAATCCCCGTGTTAAAATATAAAGAAAAGTCCAACCTTTAAAATAAAATAAAAAAATAAGTTTCTATCTTTTATGGTTCTTGAGAAAAGTGCAAAAAACCATCAAAAATGTCCGTTTCCAGGGAAACGCGCTATAGTTAAAAATCAAATACAGATATGCGGGAATTTTTTCTTATCACATTAAATTTTAGGTCTATATGATATATATAAATGTATATAAATAAATATACATTTGCATACAAGTAGATATAAAATAGGCCTTCTGGGCCACTCGTAGTTTTTTTTGATGACTTTTTGCTTCATATGACCACTTTTTTTGCTTCATATGACCACTTTTTTTTCTTCGTATGACCGCTTTTGCTTCAAATGACCACTTTTTGCTTCAAATGACCACTTTTGCTTCAAATGACACTTTTGCTTCAAATGACCACTTTTTGCTTCAAATGACCACTTTTTTGCTTCAAATGACCACTTTTTGAATATAATCCAGGGAACACTCGTAGTTTTTTTTGAGCGCCTTCAGCTTCAAATTGACCGGTTTTTTACCGGATTCTGGTTGGTTTTGGCCAAATATCAGCCCATTTCAGGGCATTTTTCAGGACTTCAGACAGTGATTTCAAGGAGCATTTTGAATATAATCCAGGGAATACTCATGTTTTGTGAGCGCCTTCAGCTTCAAATTGCAATTTTACCTTCAAAGACACATTTTTAGGCCAAAATTCTCCAATTTTTAACCTAGTTTAACCTCTTAAGATCTAATTCCTAAGGCCCAGACAAGCCCTAAAACCTAGCAGCTAAGGCTTTAACCTATCAATAAGCCCAATTAACCATTAGCTTAGACCTAATGTGTTGGACCTAAGATCTAAACCTAAGGCCTTGCACCTGAGTCCAAAGCCCTAAAACATAGCAGCTAAGGCTTAAACCTGTGAATAGGGCCTATTAGCCAACAGCCTAAACCTAATTTGTTGGAACTAAGATGTAAACCTAAGCCCTTGCACCTGAGTCCAAACCCCTAAAACCTAGCAGCTAAGGATTTGACCTGTGAATAGGGCCTATTATCCATCAGCGTAGGCCTAATGTGCTGGACCTAAGATCTAAACCTCAGGCCTTGCACCTGAGTCCAAACCCCTAAAACCTAGCAGCTAAGGATTTGACCTGTGAATAGTTATTAGCTAACAGCCTAAACCTAATGTGTTGGCACTAAGATGTAAACCTAAGGCCTTGCACCTGAGTCCAAAGCCCTAAAAGCTAGCAGCTAAGGCTTTGACCTGTGGATAGGGCCTATTATCTATCAGCTTAGGCCTAATGTGTTGGACATAAGATCTACGCCTAAGGCCTTACACGTGGTTCCTAAGATGAAATGCCTTGGACTTAGGTCCTAAAACCTAGCAGCTAAGGCTTTGACCTGTGAATAGGACCTATTTGCGTTTAGCTTAGACCTAATGTGTTGGACCTAAAATCTTAACCTCAGGCCTTGCACCTGAGTCCAAAACCCTAAAACTTAGCAGCTAAGGATTTGACCTGTGAATAGTACCTATTAGCAAACAGCCTAAACCTAATGTGCTGGATCTAAGATCTAAACCTAAGCCCTTGCACCAGATTTAAGGCCTGCATAGGCATTTAGGTTCTTAGCCTCCAGATCTAAGGCCCGTAATCTAGGCCTTTAGGTTCTTGAATCCAACACCTAGGACCCTACATCATGGTCTAGACCCTAAACCTAAGGCCTGTGATCTAGGTCTCTAAGTTCGCCTCAAGATATAAGGCCCTACACCAGGGTCTAGAACCAAGACCTAAGGTTTGTGGTCTAGGCCTTTAGGTTCTTATACCCAAGTCCTAGGGCCCTACACCAGGGTCTAGAACCAAGGTCCGTGGTCTAGGCTTTTAGGTTCTTATACCCAAGTCCTAAGGCCCTACACCAGGGTCTAGAACCAAGATCTAAGGTCCGTGGTCTAGGCTTTTAGGTTCTTATACCCAAGATCTAATGCCCCACACCATGGTCTAGAACCGAGATCTAAGGTCCGTGGTCTAGGCTTTTAGGTTCTTATACCCAAGTCCTAAGGCCCTACACCAGGGTCTAAAACCAAGACCTAAGGTCCGTTGTGTAGGCTTTTAGGTTCTTATACCCAAGACCTAAGGCCCTACACCAGGGTCTAGAACCAAGATCTAAGGTCCGTGGTCTAGGCTTTTAGGTTCTTATACCCAAGTCCTAAGGCCCTACAACAGGGTCTAGAACCCAGATCTAAGGTCCGTGGTCTAGGCTTTTAGGTTCTTATACCCAAGTCCTAAGGCCCTACACCAGGGTCTAAAACCAAGACCTAAGGTCCGTTGTGTAGGCTTTTAGGTTCTTATACCCAAGACCTAAGGCCCTACACCAGGGTCTAGAACCCAGATCTAAGGTCCGTGGTCTAGGCTTTTAGGTTCTAATACCCAAGACCTAAGGTCCGTGGTCTAGGCTTTTAGGTTCTTATACCCAAGTCCTAAGGCCCTACAACAGGGTCTAGAACCCAGATCTAAGGTCCGTGGTCTAGGCTTTTAGGTTCTTATACCCAAGTCCTAAGGCCCTACACCAGGGTCTAGAACCAAGATCTAAGGTCCGTGGTCTAGGCTTTTAGGTTCTTATACCCAAGTCCTAAGGCCCTACAACAGGGTCTAGAACCCAGATCTAAGGTCCGTGGTCTAGGCTTTTAGGTTCTAATACCCAAGACCTAAGGTCCGTGGTCTAGGCTTTTAGGTTCTTATACCCAAGTCCTAAGGCCCTACACCAGGGTCTAGAACCAAGATCTAAGGTCCGTGGTCTAGGCTTCTAGGTTCTTATACCCAAGACCTAAGGTCTGTTGTGTAGGCTTTTAGGTTCTAATACCCAAGTCCTAAGGCCCTACACCAGGGTCTAGAACCAAGATCTAAGGTCCGTGGTCTAGGCTTTTAGGTTCTTATACCCAAGTCCTAAGGCACTACACCAGGGTCTAGGAGCAAGATCTAAGGTCCGTGGTCTAGGCTTTTAGGTTCTTATACCCAAGTCCTAAGGCCCTACACCAGGATCTAAAACCAAGATCTAAGGGCCGTGGTCTAGGCTTTTAGGTTCTTATACCCAAGTCCTAAGGCCCTACACCAGGGTCTAGAACCAAGATCTAAGGTCCGTGGTCTAGGCTTTTAGGTTCTTATACCCAAGATCTAAAGCCCTACACCAGGGTCTAGAACCAAGATCTAAGGTCCGTGGTCTAGGCTTTTAGGTTCTTATACCCAAGTCCTAAGGCCCTACACCAGGGTCTAGAACCAAGATCTAAGGTCCGTGGTCTAGGCTTCTAGGTTCTTATACCCAAGACCTAAGGTCTGTTGTGTAGGCTTTTAGGTTCTAATACCCAAGTCCTAAGGCCCTACACCAGGGTCCAGAACCAAGATCTAAGTTCCATGGTCTAGGCTTTTAGGTTCTAATACCCAAGACCTAAGGCCCTACACCAGGGTCTAGAACCAAGATCTAAGGTCCGTGGTCTAGGCTTTTACTTTCTTATACCCAAGTCCTAAGGCCCTACAAAAGGGTCTAGAACCAAGACCTAAGGTCCGTGGTCTAGGCTTTTAGGTTCTTATACCCAAGTCCTAAGGCCCTACACCAGGGTCTAGAACCAAGATCTAAGGTCCATGGTCTAGGCTTTTAGGTTCTTATACCCAAGTCCTACTACACCAGGGTCTAAAACCAAGATCTGAGGTCCGTGGTCTAGGCTTTTAGGTTCTTATACTCAAGTCCTAAGGCCCTAAACCAGGGTCTAGAACCAAGATCTAAGGACCGTGGTATAGGCTTTTAGGTGCTTATACCCAAGACCTAAGGCCCTACACCATAGGCTAGAACCAAGACCTAAGGTCCTTTGATTAGGCCTTTAGGTTCTTAGACCCAAGTCCTAAGACCCGTGGACTAGGCCTTTAGGTTCATAGACCCAAGACCTAAGTTCTTAGACTCAAGACCTAAAGCCTTATATACCGCGGGTTAGGGTTTTAAGCTCTTAGACCCAAGACCTAAGGCCATACACCCTGGTCTAGGCTTTTAGGTTCTTAAACCCAAGACCTAAGGCCATACACCCTGGTCTAGGCTTTTAGGTTCTTAAACCCAAGACCTAAGGCCATACACCCTGGTCTAGGCTTTTAGGTTCTTATACCCAAGACCTAAGGCCCTACACCCTGGTCTAGGCTTTTAAGTACTTAGACCCAAGACCTAAGGCCATAAAGTAAAGACCTGAAAACTTACAAGGGAGTCGCGATTCACGACCCCTGAACAGACACTGTGGACCCAAGACCTAAGGCCTTACACCGTGGTCTAGGCTTTTAAGCTCTTATACCCAAGACCTAAGGCCATAAACCCTGGTCTATGCTTTTAAGCTCTTAGACTCAAGACCCAAGGGCATACACACTGGTCTAGGCTTTTAAGTACTTACTCCAAGACCTAAAGTCATAAACCATGGGCTAGGCTTTTAAGCACTTAAACTCAATGCCTAAGGCGGTCCGCATGGGCTAGACTTAAGACCTAAGGCCATACACCCTGGTCTAGGCTTTTAAGTACTTATACCCAAGACCTAAGGCCATATACCGTTTTCTAGGCTTTTAAGCTCTTAGACTCAAGACCTAAGGCCATACACCGTTTTCTAGGCTTTTAAGGTCTCAGACTCAAGACCTAAGGCCATACACCGTGGTCTAGGCTGTTAAGTACTTATACCCAAGACCTAAGGCCCTACACCGTGGGATAGGCTTTAAAGCTCTTAGACCCAAGACCTAAAACCATTAGGTTAAGACTTAAAAACTTACAAGTTAATGGCAATTCACGATCCCCGAACAGACACCGTGGTCTAGACCGAATACCTAAGGCCCTACACCTAGACCCAAGAGCTAAGGTCCTTCACCATGATCTAGACCCTAAGACCAAAGGCCTTACACTATGGTCTAGTAATCGGCATAAACCGTTTGCAGTTGTGGTTGTTTCATCTATTTCTAGAGGTAAGTCTCTAAGTTCTTAGACCCTAAGACCAAAGGCCTTATACCACGGTCTAGTACTCGGCATAAGCCATGTGCAGTTGTGGTTGTTTCATCTATAGCTAGAGGAAAGTCCTAAGTTCTTAGACCCTAAGACCAAAGGCCTTACACCATGGTCTAGTACTCGGCATAAACCGTTTTGCAGTTGTGGTTGTTTCATCTATAGCTAAAGGTAAGTCCTAGGTTCTTAGACTCTAAGATCAAAGGCCTTACATCATGGTCTAGTATTCCTCTTAAGCCGTGTGCAGTGGTTAATTTGTCTACACTTAGAAGAAAGTTGGCCTTTAAGTTCTTAGACCCTAGACCTAAGACCCTACACCCATGGACTACAACCTGGACCTAAGGCCACATCCCGAGGTTTTGTACTCGTTTAAAACCGTGTTTCATCTATGGCTGGGCGAAGGTTGGCCTTTGATAACTGTGTGCAGTTATTACTGTTTCGTCTCGAAAAAGAGAATGTTTATGCTTTTACACCATAACTTAGAACAAAAACCCATGGTCTTATTCCTAAAACCTAGGACCTTAGACCGATACCCTAGGACATAAGGGCTTAGACTTATTGCTTTAGATCTAGGGCAAAAGGAATTTAAATGAGGATCTAAGGCCTCATAATTTAGACCAACCCCAATCCCAAGCATTTAAGGCATTATACCATGGACCTGTATGTATATGACCTTAAACATTTGACCTAAGATCTAAGACTTTAACATAAGTCTTAAGCCCTAAGACCCTACCCCATGGGCTAGTACTGGTCCTACACCATGTGGGACCGTGTAAAATGGCGTGCATAAAGCCAATCACATGGATTATTTGAAAGCCCAGCGCACATGAACACCTGTGTTTGCTGTTGGGTGTTTTTATGATTTGTGCTTTCGGGCGTTTTGCAAACTCGACGCGGAAATTACGATCGCAGACGGAAATTATTAAAAAACATCGTGTACACATCGATTTTGAAAAACGATCGTACACGTCGATTATTTTAAACAGCGTCTGGGAATCGATTCTAAAAAACGTTCGCAGACGTTAATTATTAAAAGGCATCGTCTACACATCGATTTTGAAAAACGTTCGCAGACGTTAATTATTAAAGGGCATCGTCTACACATCGATTTGCAATATGCAGGTCGAGTTTGCAAAACGCCCGAAAGCGCAAATCATAAAAACGCCCAACAGCAAACACAGGTGTTCATGTGCGCTGGGCTTTCAAATAATCCATGTGATTGGCTTTATGCACGCCATTTTACACGGTCCCACATGGTGTAGGACCAGTACTAGCCCATGGGGTAGGGTCTTAGGGCTTAAGACTTATGTTAAAGTCTTAGATCTTAGGTCAAATGTTTAAGGTCATATACATACAGGTCCATGGTATAATGCCTTAAATGCTTGGGATTGGGGTTGGTCTAAATTATGAGGCCTTAGATCCTCATTTAAATTCCTTTTGCCCTAGATCTAAAGCAATAAGTCTAAGCCCTTATGTCCTAGGGTATCGGTCTAAGGTCCTAGGTTTTAGGAATAAGACCATGGGTTTTTGTTCTAAGTTATGGTGTAAAAGCATAAACATTCTCTTTTTCGAGACGAAACAGTAATAACTGCACACAGTTATCAAAGGCCAACCTTCGCCCAGCTATAGATGAAACAACCACAACTGCACACGGTTTTAAACGAGTACAAAACCTCGGGATGTGGCCTTAGGTCCAGGTTGTAGTCCATGGGTGTAGGGTCTTAGGTCTAGGGTCTAAGAACTTAAAGGCCAACTTTCTTCTAAGTGTAGACAAATTAACCACTGCACACGGCTTAAGAGGAATACTAGACCATGATGTAAGGCCTTTGGTCTTAGAGTCTATGAACCTAGGACTTACCTTTAGCTATAGATGAAACAACCACAACTGCAAAACGGTTTATGCCGAGTACTAGACCATGGTGTAAGGCCTTTGGTCTTAGGGTCTAAGAACTTAGGACTTTCCTCTAGCTATAGATGAAACAACCACAACTGCACATGGCTTATGCCGAGTACTAGACCGTGGTATAAGGCCTTTGGTCTTAGGGTCTAAGAACTTAGAGACTTACCTCTAGAAATAGATGAAACAACCACAACTGCAAACGGTTTATGCCGATTACTAGACCATAGTGTAAGGCCTTTGGTCTTAGGGTCTAGATCATGGTGAAGGACCTTAGCTCTTGGGTCTAGGTGTAGGGCCTTAGGTATTCGGTCTAGACCACGGTGTCTGTTCGGGGATCGTGAATTGCCATTAACTTGTAAGTTTTTAAGTCTTAACCTAATGGTTTTAGGTCTTGGGTCTAAGAGCTTTAAAGCCTAGCCCACGGTGTAGGGCCTTAGGTCTTGGGTATAAGTACTTAACAGCCTAGACCACGGTGTATGGCCTTAGGTCTTGAGTCTGAGACCTTAAAAGCCTAGAAAACGGTGTATGGCCTTAGGTCTTGAGTCTAAGAGCTTAAAAGCCTAGAAAACGGTATATGGCCTTAGGTCTTGGGTATAAGTACTTAAAAGCCTAGACCAGGGTGTATGGCCTTAGGTCTTAAGTCTAGCCCATGCGGACCGCCTTAGGCATTGAGTTTAAGTGCTTAAAAGCCTAGCCCATGGTTTATGACTTTAGGTCTTGGAGTAAGTACTTAAAAGCCTAGACCAGTGTGTATGCCCTTGGGTCTTGAGTCTAAGAGCTTAAAAGCATAGACCAGGGTTTATGGCCTTAGGTCTTGGGTATAAGAGCTTAAAAGCCTAGACCACGGTGTAAGGCCTTAGGTCTTGGGTCCACAGTGTCTGTTCAGGGGTCGTGAATCGCGACTCCCTTGTAAGTTTTCAGGTCTTTACTTTATGGCCTTAGGTCTTGGGTCTAAGTACTTAAAAGCCTAGACCAGGGTGTAGGGCCTTAGGTCTTGGGTATAAGAACCTAAAAGCCTAGACCAGGGTGTATGGCCTTAGGTCTTGGGTTTAAGAACCTAAAAGCCTAGACCAGGGTGTATGGCCTTAGGTCTTGGGTTTAAGAACCTAAAAGCCTAGACCAGGGTGTATGGCCTTAGGTCTTGGGTCTAAGAGCTTAAAACCCTAACCTGCGGTATATAAGGCTTTAGGTCTTGAGTCTAAGAACTTAGGTCTTGGGTCTATGAACCTAAAGGCCTAGTCCACGGGTCTTAGGACTTGGGTCTAAGAACCTAAAGGCCTAATCAAAGGACCTTAGGTCTTGGTTCTAGCCTATGGTGTAGGGCCTTAGGTCTTGGGTATAAGCACCTAAAAGCCTATACCACGGTCCTTAGATCTTGGTTCTAGACCCTGGTTTAGGGCCTTAGGACTTGAGTATAAGAACCTAAAAGCCTAGACCACGGACCTCAGATCTTGGTTTTAGACCCTGGTGTAGTAGGACTTGGGTATAAGAACCTAAAAGCCTAGACCATGGACCTTAGATCTTGGTTCTAGACCCTGGTGTAGGGCCTTAGGACTTGGGTATAAGAACCTAAAAGCCTAGACCACGGACCTTAGGTCTTGGTTCTAGACCCTTTTGTAGGGCCTTAGGACTTGGGTATAAGAACGTAAAAGCCTAGACCACGGACCTTAGATCTTGGTTCTAGACCCTGGTGTAGGGCCTTAGGTCTTGGGTATTAGAACCTAAAAGCCTAGACCATGGAACTTAGATCTTGGTTCTGGACCCTGGTGTAGGGCCTTAGGACTTGGGTATTAGAACCTAAAAGCCTACACAACAGACCTTAGGTCTTGGGTATAAGAACCTAGAAGCCTAGACCACGGACCTTAGATCTTGGTTCTAGACCCTGGTGTAGGGCCTTAGGACTTGGGTATAAGAACCTAAAAGCCTAGACCACGGACCTTAGATCTTGGTTCTAGACCCTGGTGTAGGGCTTTAGATCTTGGGTATAAGAACCTAAAAGCCTAGACCACGGACCTTAGATCTTGGTTCTAGACCCTGGTGTAGGGCCTTAGGACTTGGGTATAAGAACCTAAAAGCCTAGACCACGGCCCTTAGATCTTGGTTTTAGATCCTGGTGTAGGGCCTTAGGACTTGGGTATAAGAACCTAAAAGCCTAGACCACGGACCTTAGATCTTGCTCCTAGACCCTGGTGTAGTGCCTTAGGACTTGGGTATAAGAACCTAAAAGCCTAGACCACGGACCTTAGATCTTGGTTTTAGTCCCTGGTGTAGGGCCTTAGGACTTGGGTATAAGAACCTAAAAGCCTAGACCACGGACCTTAGATCTTGGTTCTAGACCCTGGTGTAGGGCCTTAGGACTTGGGTATAAGAACCTAAAAGCCTAGACCACGGACCTTAGATCTTGGTTCTAGACCCTGGTGTAGGGCCTTAGGACTTGGGTATAAGAACCTAAAAGCCTGGACCACGGACCTTAGATCTTGGTTCTAGACCCTGGTGTAGGGCTTTAGATCTTGGGTATAAGAACCTAAAAGCCTAGACCACGGAACTTAGATCTTGGTTCTAGACCCTGGTGTAGGGCCTTAGGACTTGGGTAATAAGAACCTAAAAGCCTAGACCACGGACCTTAGATCTTGGTTCTAGACCCTGGTGTAGGGCCTTAGGACTTGGGTATAAGAACCTAAAAGCCTAGACCACGGACCTTAGATCTTGGTTCTAGACCCTGGTGTAGATCCTTAAGACTTGGGTATAAGAACCTAAAAGCGTAGACCACGGACATTAGATCTTTTTCCTAGACCATGGAGTAGGGCCTTAGGTCTTGGGTATGAGAATCTAAAAGCCTAGACAACGGAAATTAGATCTTGGTTCTAGACCCTGGTGTAGGGCCTTAGGACTTGGGTATAAGAACCTAAAAGCCCAGACCACGGACCTCAGATCTTGCTTCTAGACCCTGGTGTAGGGCCTTAGGACTTGGGTATAAGAACCTAAAAGCCTAGACCACGGACCTTAGATCTTGGTTCTAGACCCTGGTGTAGAGCCTTAGGACTTGGGTATTAGAACCTAAAAGCCTAGACCACGGACCTTAGATCTTGGTTCTAGACCCTGGTGTAGGGCCTTAGGACTTGGGTATAAGAACCTAAAGGCCTAGACCACGGACCTTAGGTCTTGGTTCTAGACCCTGGTGTAGGGCCTTAGGATTTGGGTATAAGAACTTAAAAGCCTAGACCACGGACCTTAGGTCTTGGGTATAAGAACCTAAAAGCCTAGACCACGGACCTTAGATCTTGGTTCTAGACCCTGGTGTAGGGCATTAGGACTTTGGTATAAGAACCTAAAAGCCTAGACCACGGACCTTGGTTCTAGACCCTGGTGTAGGGCCTTAGGATTTGGGTATAAGAACCTAAAGGCCTAGACCATGGACCTTAGGTCTTGGTTCTAGACCCTGGTGTAGGGCCTTAGGATTTGGGTATAAGAACCTAAAAGCCTAGACCACGGACCTCAGATCTTGGTTCTAGACCCTGGTGTAGGGCCTTAGGACTTGGGTATAAGAACCTAAAACCCTAGACCACGGACCTTAGGTCTTGGGTATAAGAACTTAAAAGCCTAGACAACGGACCTTAGATCTTGGTTCTAGACCCTGGTGTAGGGCCTTAGGACTTGGGTATAAGAACCTAAAAGCCTAGACCACGGACCTTAGGTCTTGGGTATAAGAACCTAAAAGCCTAGACCACGGACCTTAGATCTTGGTTCTAGACCCTGGTGTAGGGCCTTAGGACTTGGGTATAAGAACCTAAAAGCCTAGACCACGGACCTTAGGTCTTGGGTTTAAGAACCTAAAAGCCTAGACCACGGACCTTAGATCTTGGTTTTAGACCCTGGTGTAGGGCCTTAGGACTTGGGTATAAGAACCTAAAAGCCTAGACCACGCACCTTAGATCTTGGTTCTAGACCCTGGTGTAGGGCCTTAGGTCTTGGGTATAAGAACCTAAAAGCCTACACAACGGACCTTAGGTCTTGGTTTTAGACAATGGTGTAGGGCCTTATGTCTTGAGGAGAACTTAGAGACCTAGATCACAGGCCTTAGGTTTAGGGTCTAGACCATGATGTAGGGTCCTAGGTGTTGGATTCAAGAACCTAAAGGCCTAGATTACGGGCCTTAGATCTGGAGGCTAAGAACCTAAATGCCTATGCAGGCCTTAAATCTTGGGGCTTAGAACCTGAAGCCTAGACCACAGACCTTAGATCTTGGGTCTAGACCATGGTGTAGTAGGTCTTTGGTCTAAAAACATAAAAGCCTAGACCACGGTGTATTAGGTATTAGGTTTAGACCACAGTGTCTTTTCAGGGGGGGGGGCTGTGAATCGCGGCCCCCTTGTAAATATTCAGGTCTTAACTCTATGGCCTAGGTCTTTTTAAGATCCTTAAAGCCTACGGTGTATAGCCTTAGGTCTTGGGTCAAGTCCATGCGGTAGTTAGGAGTTGGGTAAGATGGATGGAGGTTGGTCTTCAAATACTTCAATCTGAATCTGATAACCATTTCTGATCATAATTTCATATTCAAAGAAAAAAGACCTCGTTGCCTAATGTTTGCTCAATTCATGGGGGGCTGTGAATCGCGGCCCCCTTGTAAGTTTTCAGTTCTTAAGGTTTTATGGCTTTGTACTAAGGTGTCAGGCCTTATGTTTACATCTTAGTCCCGACACATTAGGTCCTGGCTGGGGGCTGATAGGTCTTATACACAGGTCATAGCTTTAGCCACTAGGTTTTTGAGCTTTGGACTCAGTTGCAAGGCCTTAGGTTTAGACTTTAGGTTCAACACATTAGGTCTAAGCTGTTGGGTAATAGGTCCTATTCACAGGTTAAAGCCTTAGCTGCTAGGTTTTAGGGCTTTGGACTCAGGTGCAAGGCCTTAGGTTTACATCTTAGTGCCAACACATAAGGTTTAGGCTGTTGCCTAATAGGTCCTATTTACAGGTCAAATCCTTAGCTGCTAGCTTTTAGGGCTTTGGACTCAGGTGCAAGGGCTTAGGTTTAGAGGTCAAATCCTTAGCTGCTAGGTTTTGGAGTTTTGGACTCATGTGCAAGGCCTGAGGTTTATGCTTTAGGTCCAACACATTAGGTCTAAGCTAAACGCAAATAGGTCCTATTCACAGGTCAAAGCCTTAGCTGCTAGGTTTTAGGACCTAAGTCCAAGGCATTTCATCTTAGGAACCATGTGTAAGGCCTAGAGCGTAGATCTTATGTCCAACACATTAGGCCTAAGCTGATGGATAATAGGCCCTATTCACAGGTCAAATCCTTAGCTGCTAGCTTTTAATGCTTTGGACTCAGGTGCAAGGCCTTAGGTTTACATCTTAGTGCCAACACATTAGGTTTAGGCTGTTGGCTAAGAGGCCCTATTCACAGGTCAAATCCTTAGCTGCTAGGTTTTAGGGGTTTGGACAGGTGCAAGGGCTTAGGTCCAGCACATTAGGCCTACGCTGATGGCTAATAGGCCCTATTCACAGGCCAAATCCTTAGCTGCTAGCTTTGAGGGCTTTGGACTCAGGTGCAAGGCCTTAGGTTTACATCTTAGTGCCAACACATTAGGTTTAGGCTGTTGGCTAATAGGCCCTATTCACAGGTCAAATCCTTAGCTGCTAGGTTTTAGGGTTTTGGACTCAGGTGCAAGGGCTTAGGTTTAGATCTTAGGTCCAGCACATTAGGCCTACGCTGATGGATAATAGGCCCTATTCACAGGTCAAAGCCTTAGCTGCTAGCTGTTAGGACTTTGGACTCAGGTGCAAGGCCTTAGGTTTATCTCTTAGTGCCAACACATTAGGTTTAGGCTGTTGGCTAAAAGGCCCTATTCACAGGTTAAATCCTTAGCTGCTAGGTTTTAGGGGTTTGGACTCAGGTGCAAGGCCTGAGGTTTAGATCTTAGGTCCAACACATTAGGTCTAAGCTAAATGCAAATAGGTCCTATTCACAGGTCAAAGCCTTAGCTGCTAGCTTTTAGGGCTTTGGACTCAGGTGCAAGGCCTTAGGTTTACATCTTAGTGCCAACACATTAGGTTTAGGCTGTTGGCTAATAACTATTCACAGGTCAAATCCTTAGCTGCTAGGTTTTATGGTTTTGGACTCAGGTACAAGGGCTTAGGTTTAGATCTTAGGTCCAGCACATTAGGCCTACGCTGATGGATAATAGGCCCTATTCACAGGGTCAAATCCTTAGCTGCTAGCTTTTAGGGCTTTGGACTCAGGTCCAAGGCCTTAGGTTTACATCTTAGTGCCAACACATTAGGTTTAGGCTGTTGGCTAATAACTATTCACAGGTCAAATATTTAGCTGCTAGGTTTTATGGTTTTGGACTCAGGTACAAGGGCTTAGGTTTAGATCTTAGGTCCAGCACATTAGGCCTACGCTGATGGATAATAGGCCCTATTCACAGGGTCAAATCCTTAGCTGCTAGCTTTTAGGGCTTTGGACTCAGGTCCAAGGCCTTAGGTTTACATCTTAGTGCCAACACATTAGGTTTAGGCTGTTGGCTAATAGGCCCTATTCACAGGTTTAAGCCTTAGCTGCTAGGTTTTAGGGCTTTGGACTCAGCTGTTAGGCCTTAGGTTTAGATCTTAGGTCCAACACATTAGGTCTAAGCTGGTGGCTAATCGGCCCTATTCACAGGTTTAAGCCTTAGCTGCTATGTTTTAGGGCTTTGGACTCAGGTGCAAGGCCTTAGGTTTAGATCTTAGGTCCAACACATTAGGTCTAAGCTGGTGGCTAATCGGCCCTATTCACAGGTTTAAGCCTTAGCTGCTATGTTTTAGGGCTTTGGACTCAGGTGCAAGGCCTTAGGTTTAGATCTTAGGTCCAACACATTAGGATTAAGCTAATGGTTAATAGGGCTTATTGATAGGTTAAAGCCTTAGCTGCTAGGTTTTAGGGCTTGTCTGGGCCTTAGAAATTAGATCTTAAGAGGTTAAACTGGGTTAAAAATTGGAGAATTTTGGCCTAAAAATGTGTCTTTGAAGGTAAAATTGCAATTTGAAGCTGAAGGCGCTCACAAAACATGAGTATTCCCTGGATTATATTCAAAATGCTCCTTGAAATCACTGTCTGAAGTCCTGAAAAATGCCCTGAAATGGGCTGATATTTGGCCAAAACCAACCAGAATCCGGTAAAAAACCGGTCAATTTGAAGCTGAAGGCGCTCAAAAAAAAAAACTACGAGTGTTCCCTGGATTATATTCAAAAAGTGGTCATTTGAAGCAAAAAAGTGGTCATTTGAAGCAAAAAGTGGTCATTTGAAGCAAAAGTGGTCATTTGAAGCAAAAGTGGTCATTTGAAGCAAAAAGTGGTCATTTGAAGCAAAAGCGGTCATACGAAGAAAAAAAAGTGGTCATATGAAGCAAAAAAAGTGGTCATATGAAGCAAAAAGTCATCAAAAAAAACTACGAGTGGCCCAGAAGGCCTATTTTATATCTACTCATACATGTACATATTATATTCATTAAACATCATTTTAAGTTAGAATATAAATATTGAAATATACATATTTACATATATATTTATGTATTTATATACAATTTATGTCTTATGCCTTTATTATATATATCTTTATAAATTTAAGTACATATGTACATAAAATATGTAATATATTGAGTAGGCCTATATATTATAATGAATATATATATATATTTATAAATAACTTCTTGATTAGCATTATACGTGCTGGTACTGATATTCAGGTTGAAATAATAAAACGTCTTCCAACACTACTCGATATATTTACACTTATACTGTAATTGTTTACAAGACGGTAAATATATATAAAAGATCTTATAATGGCGATCGATTTCGACCAGTCACACCGGTCATCATCAGGCCCAATCCGAGACTGAGAGAATCAATATGGCGTGCTTGCTTAAATACTATTGGTGCAGGAAGTTCCGGGAAACAAGATGGCGTCCATGCTTAAATCTTACTGGCTACCGGATGTTCGGGAATATATTCTGGTAGGTTCCGCCGGAATCGAAGTTCACTTGTTCATTTATCAATTTGTCCCTATTTTTACATTTTTCTTTAAATATATATAATCCTTCCCATGCGTTCATTAAGTTTCCTTTCTTACATGTCTTGACTATTTGCAGGTTTTCTTCTATGGTTTTTAGGGTGTGGCCATTTTCTAAAAGATGTTTTGCTACATTTGATCTTTCCGGTTTGTTGTTCTTCCATGCTGACATGTGGTTCTTGAATCTCTTTATAAAATTAACGGTCTGTCCAACGTAGAAGGTGTCACAATCTTCACAGCTAATTTTGTAAATACCGGATCGATTGAATTGGTTATTATCTTCAATCTTGGGGTGTAGCAGTCCACTCATGGTGTTTTGTGTTTTGAAGGCGACAGAAACTCCGTATTTCTTGAATCTATTGGCGATCTTTTGTGTCACGTTTCCAGTGTAGTTAAATACAGCAAATCTAGTGGATTTGTCTTCTTCATTTTTCAATGTGGTCTGGCTGTAGAGGCGATTCTGATTCTTTATTTTTCTTATGATTTTATTTCCCATTTCGTCTATGAGGCTAGTACGGTATCCATTGGCTCGTGCAATACTTTTGATGGTTGCTATTTCTTCTTTGCGGCTGGACTCACTCAAGGGGATCTTGTATGCTCTATATAACATTGACCTGAATGCAGCAGTCTTGTGGCTTAATGGATGGACGGATTTATTGTTAATGGTTGTGTCTGTCTGCATCGGTTTTCTGTAGATACGGTTTTAAAGGGTAAAGTCTAATATTAGGCAATAAACAAAAAACCTTAAAAAATTTAAATTTTTCGATCCGCGACCCCCTTAATGATTGGATTTTATTCTTTACTCCCTCATATTTCATCAATTCCTACAATAATACAATAGTCAAAGTTTTTATCTTTTAGTTTTTTATTAACATTGCAAATTTGCCCATTAAAATGGTTGTATTGCTTTTTTGACTACTTTCAGATCAAATATAAGGCTTATTATATAGTAGGATAGACATTTAATATTTATATGTTTATATATTTTCTTGCAATAACTAAATGGTTTCATTAAAAAAAAAAAAAAAAAAAAAAAAAAAACATAGACGTGTAGAAGACAGAAAATAGGCATCAGCCTGATTTTAGATGGTAACCTTGAGTTGTTTCATATTTACAACTAAAATAAACTGAAAACCTGAAAAACTGACAACCGGTGCAAATGAAAAACCTAACTGAAACCGAACCCAACCGATAAATTTTGCAACCGACCCATCACTAGTTATGACCCAATATCTAGACTGCTTCCGCTTCCTTCAAACCACAACTACATGCATCTTGAATGTCAATAAGAGTGAAGTTCACAAGGAATATAGCAACTATTACTCGTTATAATTTGAACACAGTGTATAGAGTTATCCAATTTTCCCTTATCGGTAAGTTCTCAGGTTATTTCTTAAATCTGATATAAGAGCTATTCTATCTCAAACCATACATCTAATGGACTTTGTAAGGAAAGCAATATGAAAACGTCACTATACAAGCATTCATTTATTACCTATATAACTAATTAAAGCATATATATACCTATAAGGCAAAAACATTTTACAGCTATATACACTTGAAACTCTTTAAGATCGAAAGCAAATGTTCTTACATTTCAAAATTGGACATATTGAGATGTTGCATGACATTCCGTGCTGAAACAGAAAACAATAGATAGTAATTAGACTTTGTTTAAAACATGTGGTTTTGCATAGCAGCCAGTTATAATTTTTTAAATCATATTTCATTCTGCTGGATATGAATGTTTAGATAAATAAAAGTCATGTAAAAGTATTAAACAAATAATCAATTCGTAGAATTAAATTTGAATTTAAAAACAATAGCATTAGTAAGAATGATGAAAACGGCTTAACTAAATCATTAGAATCCATGTGTTACAGATTCAACATGTGTTTCAACAAATATACACAAGAGTGCAGCACCTGTAAGCCTACAATGAAACAGCCTGAGAGGCGAGTGAGAGAAGCGAATGGGCTCGTCTTGAACAAGCAAAATGCTTTTTTGCACTGGGAATGTTAGGACACTGTCTGGAGCTGATATTACTATAAAGAATATTACTGATTGAGTTTGCCGAGCAAATGCTCGGCCCCCAGGTACTGTAATGTAATGTAAAACCACTCTTAGACAAGTTGGACTTTGGTACTGTTGAGTTTCTCAAAGCCAATTGACGTTAACTCATTCAGGCTGGGTAATATCAGCAATCAATGATGGTAAGACACTGGAACTTTGGTTATTAATGGAACCGCGGATTATCGAAAATAATGCCAATTTTACAATCGATTGGCAGTAAAGAGCACTCATTATTGTAATTCTGATTCTTCCTTAAAGATCAGGAATCGTATCAGCATGTCTTGTATAATTTTTGTATTTTCACATTGATGAAAATTTTCTGTATAGACTTGCTTTCCTCAGAATTAACCCATGTTGCGTGGAAACCCTAACATTTCTCACCTTGAAAGTACGAGGTGTCGCCGATGTCATCGGGCTCGGGCACAAAGGGCGGGATCGCCTCCAGCAGGTGGTCCCAGTCGGTGGGGGCGAAGTGTGGCAGCTGCTTGACGGCCTCGCCGCACGGCCGCTGCGCGGGGTCCAGCGTCAGCAGCGCGTTGATGGCGTCGTACGCGGACTGTGACAGCGCCTCGTCCCCATCCGGCCAGTCCAGCTCTGCACCAACACACACAAGGCATTATACATAGTGTCCTGGAGCTCTCAAGCTTACGTTTACAATATGTTGAGCGTAATTTTGTTGAAAAGATTTAAAATATCTAATTTTTATGTTTGCAAAACACAATAAGATCATTAAATTAATGAGAATATTAAATAAAATAATAATAATAATAAGATGCTTTTAACATTATAAAACAGTAATTGTAATACAGAATAATTTATTTAACAATAGGTCTTACTTTTCTAGTTTGCTTTTGAATGAATTGAAAATACTTAGTTACAAAATTACATAATTACCCACATAGCTACCATTTTGTAGTATTTACCAAAAATTTGTAATTTGAGAGTGACTTATAATAAATTAAAATTTGCAATGTTTTTTTTTTTTTTTTTTTTTTTTTGCCACTTAATTCGAATAAGAATTATTTCCCTAATATTTACATACTTCATAAATAAATTCTGACTGTTATTTTACCAACAGTTCATTATTGTCATAAAGTAATAATCAATCGAATCCTATTGTAATATCACATAAAACCAAAGAGCTATCTATAAATTATAATTTTTGTTCACTTGGCAAATTGTAACTAATGATAAAACAGTTCATAAATAAATAAATAAGAATTTCATTGTCGTTAAGCTTTACAGCAATAGACAAAGTCAAGTCTTAACCTAAATTAAATCTAACAATGCACATCTAAATCTAAATCTAAATCTATTTATACATGTTATAACTTATTGTATAAAACAAGTTTACATAGAGACAGAATTCCACAAAAATAATTATATAACATAAAAAGTGGGATTACAATCTATATATACATGATGCAACTTAAATGTCATATCAAAACAAATTTACATGAGGACAAAAGTCTACACACTATATACAACATAAAACATAACATAAAAACATAAAACATATAACATAAAAAGGGTTATATATAATATAAAAATAATTTAAACTTTCTTTCATCATATCTAACTATAGAGCAATAGACTAAATTGAGATACTTGAGGGATAAATAGCCAAAATATAGACTATAATGTCAGGTCAGGGGTACTTTCACATCAGATTAAAACTCACATTCAAAGTATTCCTTTATAGAATAAAAAGGATGATCTAACAGAATGTTGTACAGCTTTGTTTTAAAAATTTTCACTGGTAGTTCTGAAATGTGTGATGGCAATTTGTTGAACATTTCAAACCAAGAATTTCATAGTTGTGGGATTTTGTCAGTCTGTTATAAGGCATGTCAATGGAGTTATTATTCCTAGTGTTGTACTTGTGTACATCTTGTCTAAGTTGATGATCTAAGAGGTTATTTTTGGTGAACATAAGTACATTAAAAATATAAAGATTTATAACGGTTAAGTACTGTAATTTTATGAAGAGTGGTTTACAGTGGTCTAATTTGTGAGCGTCAGTTATAATTCTAACAACCTTTTTTTGAAGAACTAATATATTACTAACATGACTGCTGTCGCCCCAAAGTAATATCCCATATGGAATTATATTTTGGAAGAATGCAAAGTAAGCAGATCTGACATAGTTACAGGGTATATGATTTTTCACACTTCTAATTAAAAATATCTCTTGAAAGTTTGGCTAAGACATAAGTGATGTGAGACGACCCAGTAAACTTTTTATCAATATGAATTCTTAAAAACTTAACACTATCCAAGTTCCCATTTTCAGGCAGATTTCTTAGACTAAAATAGATTTCTTGAGTCTTACTTTCATTTAGTAGAAAACCATTAGCCCTAAACCATTTAGATGCTTCTAAGAGGGTGTCTTGAGTCAACTGTCTGAGATTGTGCAAATCAGAGCTTTCATTGAGAAAAGTTGTATCGTCTGCATAAAGTATTGTATGACTATTCAGAGTTGAAGGCAGATCATTTATCATTAAGCTAAATAATTAGGGATGGACGGGTCTCGAAATTACGAGAAATTTTTAATCTCGTTCACCGAGACGAGATTTTATTTTGATCGAGATTTTTCGAGACGAGAAATAATTCATCGTGAATAACGATAAAAACGGGTACAAATAATCTACAAATTGCTAGGCCTACTATCAATTTAACCCTTTGAGTGCCGCAGCGTCTACATAGTAGACGTTATAAAATATGCATAAATTGCCGGCGTCTACCCAGTAGACGATCCGTGTTTTATTATTATTTCATATAGTACGTATTAATTTTAATTGATTATTCATTTTACGGCATTCTACAGGTTCCAAACTTTTGTATAGTACTGTTTTTCACTTTCACTGCTTACTTGGAGTCACTTGGCATTATGATAAAAGTATGGCGCAACAGTTTGACAGCTGATTGTTACCCGCTGCAAACAGCTGTGTATTTTGATTAGTTGCATTGTTTATGTTCGTTCTTTTACACTAAAAACTGTTCCTAATACTTCGTTATTATTGTGTTTAGTGAAATTATTGATTTATCAGAGCTATTGGTTGTATTTTGTATGAATACTATTTTTGCTTGTTATATATGTTATATTATTGTTTGTAGTGCGTTATAATGTAAATTTTCACTGTAACATAACATATTATGTATGGTTTTTGTTCAGTTTTTCGTGCTCTTTTACAAGGTGTAACTAAAAAATATATATATAAATACTATATACACCAAATTGTGGCCCAAACTTGAAATTTTAGAATTTTTTTATTTTTTATTTGTAGTTATAACACATAATTTTTTATATAAATAAATTTAGAAGAAAGGATTTATATGCAATATGTTCTCCATTTTATTACAAAGAAAATAAAAAAAAAATATTAAAATCTGTCGAATACCTTATTTTATACACATTTTTTCCCAAACCCTTGCAAAATTGTAGATTTTAGCACGGCAATTTATGCATATGACTTGGGAGAATGGCTGCGGCACTCAAAGGGTTAATACTAAAAAATAAATTATTTTGAAGCAATGTGTTTTATTTTTTCTATCATCCTCACAACTACAAACTTAATTTGCCATCATAAACTGTTAAACTACGTTGGACTTCCAAGACTTGGACTGGACTGGAGACGTCTGCATCTGCAGCTGCACGGACTGTTAGTAGTAGTTAGTCAACATAGCTACTGATTTATAAAATAATTCATTTGTTTGATAAATCTTTAGAACATTGGAAAAACTTTATAAACAATAAACAATCATAATTTGACATTTAATTGCTTCAAGATGATTATATAAAACTAATTCAAATAATTTTTGGCAAATTTAAGAGCTGGTTTGACATTAACAGTAATATTAGTGACAATCAGATGAATGACAAGGTGTCCAATCAGATTTAATAATGGCTAACCTCAAATATCCCACGCAATACAATTTAATTTCCTTTCACACTCTTTGCAGAGTTCAGCTATTTTAAGCCAAAAATGCTTAAAATCGGCTGATGGTTGATTTTATTTTAAGGTTTGGATACTAAAAAACTGAATAGGCCTAACAATAATTGTTGAGTAGCAATAAATAGGTTGTGTTGAATATATAGAAAATCAATGGTCTTAAGAGAACCATACAGCTTCATGGCTATACTAATGCTTGCCTTTATTCAGTTAGGAGCAACATAAAAACCTTACCACTAGCAGACGAAAAATCCAGGCAATTACGTGAGTTCCAAAACAGTGAAAGTTTAAAGTTATGTATACAGGACTTGAATAGTTTGGAGAAATGACATTGAATAGCAAACAAAATGAGAGCTGAAGATTTTCTTATGGACAAAGACAAAGAAGAAGAGAGAGTTGAAAATTAAAATTTAAATCCACCAATTACAAGGGATTTCTTGTTAGCCTCCCGGCCTCTAGTCTTGTGACTCAAAGTTAGTGAGCCTATGCCTATTACAAAAACTGTGAGTGAGGAAAATGTCTTATTTGGAAACATTTTATTAAAGTAAGTTAATAGTGAAAAGTGTGATACATGAAAGTGAAAAGTGAACAAAGTAACTGTAACAGAGGATTCTCTTTTTATGTTTTATTAAACTTAGGTGAATAGGGTTTATGGTTATATCTTCTCAATCTTTTTATTGGGTACATTCCTTTATAGGCCTAGACCATTTGTTAAGAAAGCGACTTTTTTAACTTCAGTTTATTAACATAATCAGCATTATACAAAGTAATATTTGTTCCTTCACATATGTAGGATTTAACAATGTTAACAGATTAAAATCCAGAACGCACATGTCTCGTAATGTACAAGAAGGGAAATCTTGTCTCGAAATTTTATGAGAATTAAAAATTCTCGTCTTGTCTCGTCTCGAACTAAAAATCCAATCTCGTCCATCCCTATAAATAATAGAGGACCTAGTACATAGCCCTGTGGAACTCCCATACTAATATCAGCTACATCGGATGTTTCCCTACCTACACATACTATCTGTTGTCTATCTCTTAGAAATGAATTCATTAGCTCAACACTTGTGTCACTAAAACCATAAAAAATTAACTTTTGAAGTAGTTTTGAATGGTCAACAATATTGAATGCTTTGCTCAAGTCACAGAAAGTCGCTTGAGCAAATTCTACTGTAACAGCTGAAACCCTACGTTTTGAATATTTTTATAATGTTATTGTTTAGTTAATTGTTGCGGACATTTTCCATCACTGATTAGTAAACAAAATTCACTGATTAATAAGTGATGGAAAATGTCCGCAACAATTTACCAAACAATAACATTAACTCACCATCACCAACAATGAACTTTAAACAAAGATTTTTTATAATGCTGGCCATATGATAAAATCCAACAAATATTCATCCATAAGTTATATTAAAACTTTTAAGTCCTATGGGGCGGAGCTCTGAAGGGATTTTACAAATCCGTTTCATAGTGAGCACCCACCAAATGACAGTTGTAGATGTTTAATGCTTACCTCTGCTCAATATATTTTTAAAAACTGCTTGTGGAGTTTCATCATTGAAGGGCAAAACGCCTGTCATAAACTCGTACATGCAAACACCTAGGGCCCACCAATCAACGCTGGGACCTAAACATTGGAAGGGTACAGAATATGTGATCAACCACAGATTCAACATACATTACATACCAGCCACATGCATTAACAGACCAGCTTTTTTCTTTTGCTTCCAAAAATTCTGGCACATTCCCAAAACTCATATAAAATCTGTTTTGAGTGAGCTTAAAGTTACTAAAATTTTTTTATTTTATCCCTCATTAGCCAGCAGAATCTGGAAAACCCCAGATATTGGAGATTTATATAAATGGAACTGAAATTTATGAGTCTAGCGGTGTCTTGGTTTGCTGTTGCTCAGATTCAAATGACAACCAATACAATTTGTATTTATTACATCAAAGCTGGTAAAACTGCAAAAAGTAGCCTATTTTGCTAAAAACAAATCTAACTGCACATACAAAGATGGTAAACAGCTCACTATTTATAAAGATATGGCACTAATATAAAGATAAATATAAGATAAGTATATAATCATTTATAAAGATGGTAATCTTGCCATATGCCACTATTTTATCCTCATTCCTATAAAAAATAGTGGAGCTTCAAAGGATGGTTGTATGAGAAATGCTTTAATTTAAAAACTGCTTTCTCTAGTAAATAAATAAATATCAAGAAAGAAGGTTATTCAATGAATTACCATCGCCCTGGCGCAGCAGTATTTCCGGTGCCAGGTAGTCGGGTGTGCCGAGGATCCGCTGGTCGGACACCGGCTTGCCCCGGCGCACGGACTTGGGCGTGCGGAACGGCGTCTGCGAGTGGCGCTGCTGCTGGGCAGGGTGGGGTGTGGCGATGGGGCTCACACCTATCTCCTCCTGGACAACGTTCCAACAACACATCCCATGACCCGCTTTCACCATAATGCAGCCAACAACATCATATCTCTCTACGTATAAATGAAAGTCGTATTAGTTGCACTATTTTTAACTCGAAAAAGACTGATCCAATTAGCTGAAAATTGGGTGGGGATGTAGGTAGCTTAGAACCAGGAGAGATACTTTTTATCCTGATTTCTCCAAAGGACTCTGTCCCACACGTCTTCAAAGTTACCTTCAATGTTATTCTTATATGGAAGCAACATTTTTGTATTGGTACATTTAGTAGTAGTATCAGGGAGACCGAGCTTTGCTCGGTAAAATTAAGCGTCACTCTCCCTTCTCAAACAAAGCTCGTTCGCACTGCTCACTCACTCTCTTTCAAGCTTTTCAAACGAGCTTGTTCCCTTCACTCACATGCCGGGCCCATAAACGTGCACTTTGGTATAAATTTGTTGAATCACGGGTTAAATATTACTAGAGGATCCCGTTCAGCGCAATGCGCTGCATTTATCAGAGTACCAGAAGATCAAGCCTTGCGCAGTAGTGTATTTCTTACTTACATTGCATAAAAACAAAAAAATAACCTATAATGTATCTTCTTATTTCTATAAGTGTTTCATCTGTTACGTCCCTTTTTCTCTCGACCTACTGAACCGATTTTTAAGATTGAGGTGTCATTTTAAAGCTTAGGATATACCGCAGTGACGAATCGTAATTAAAAAGGTTATATTGTTTTGGGCTTCGCTCCCCTCGCCTTTGATTTATTTCTAGAGGGTGTTTTAAGTTGTTGACCAACTTTTATTGCAAGTTCTTTAATGTGAATAGTAATTTAGCAGCTGATTACCTTCAGATGAATTTTAAAAGCCAGATAGTAAACAAAAATAGATCTCTGTCACTTCATAATCCAATATTCACGTACTTAGGTGAGTTTCACTCATACAGAATCATAAAATGCGCAATTTGCGCACGGGCCACCTCGTGCCTATTAATTTATACCTTGTTAGGGTTTGACCATTCAGTCATTATAATTAAACTTCCTACTTTTAAGTCTAAATTTGAATTTATGATGGTTCCTATGATCTGTCTTGGGGAATATGCCTATAAAACCCCCTTAATTACAATACATTCTCAGATATTTGATCTAGATACATCACATTTACAACCTACAGAAACGCAGAGGAAAAAATAAATATAATAATTCAACTTTCCAGCCTTGTGCAACGTAAAGCAGCACTCAGTGCGGCTGTTTTTGTAGTATTGTATGGAGAGGCTAGTCGTCCACGTAGTGAATGATCTCGCTCAAATATTATTTTATAACAATTTTAATCTTTTCCATTTAACTTTCCATGGTAAAGCAGAATTTGGATAATCACACCTCGAGAAACATGAATGGACAGTCGGTTTTTTTGGCCATTTGGAGGGCAGAGCGGTGTCTGCCTGTTTTCGCCTGAAAATCAGTTGCCCCAGGAGCACAGGAGTTGGCCCTCGGAGTGATCAAACGGCGGTCTTATGTCCCGTATCTCACCCTTTCTTTTCCTTCAATATCCCGCCCTTCTGGGGGCTTGCGCAAAATGCCCATTTTAGAGGCAGACGTGCGTAACAGTTAGTCCAGGGACTCCTTATCCACCATTAACAACTGGTTACCATATTAAATTTACACCAACTTAACATTTTCCTAGTTCACATCTGATTGAAAGCCCATTCGTAAATGTAGAGTTTTCCTTTATATTTTCTTTACTTTTCTTTGATTTTTCGTCACCAAAGACCTAAGTTAAAAAATGTAAATTTTCTAACTTATTTTTAGATCAAAACAAAAATTTTCCTGCGGTCCAGACTGCAACTAAACATATTTTTGGCAAAATACACATACATCCAATAAAACCAAATAGCTAGATTTTGAGGATAATTTAATACAGAACATCGCAATATACATTTCTTTATTATTATAGTAAACAGTTGGCATTTCAGTGCCGGTTGTTCAATTGCTTCTATTCAGCTTTTAACATGTGTTCTTTTGTTTTACTATCAACAGCTGTTTTATATTGCAATTCCATAAAAATTATTCCCCATGTTAATCTCTATGGACAAAAATATAACTTGAAAGGCTTCTTGTGCCCTTGAGAATGAAAATATCAAAAATCTAAAACCTTATTGCAAAACTACAATGTGAGACGAATCTTTTGTTTTCAGAGTGATGTCTGTCTGTGTGTGTTTCTGGATGAAAACAGAGCTAGAGAATGCATGAATGGTCCGATTTTAATGAAATTCAGTGTATAGGTCCAAATTCACAATAATTCCAGGCGTTTTCTTATTAATTTTTTCGAATTTTGAATTTTTAAGGGTGGTTTGCTCTTAAGAACCCTAGAAACTCACAAAAAATCCAAATTTCTCAAAAACGGCTCTCAAGATTTTGATTTAAAATTTTGTGGTTTATTAATATTAAAATGTTGAATAAAATGACACCACCCGCATCTCCAAGAAAATGCGCGTTCAAAAGTTATAAAGCAAAAAATGTTTTTAAAAATAAATTTTTAGATTTTTAAAATAGCTGTTACATTGAAATAAATATTACTTATCGTCATTAAATCAAGCTAAAAAAACTAAACAATTCAGTACTGTGAATTATTGCTCTACGTCAAGTGGTTGCGGAGAAAATTCTATTTTTCGTTTAGCGGTAAAAGCAATACGTTGTTAAAATGTCACAGACGCGCTTATTTTAATTTTATTTAACAGCAAGTTATTTTAATTTTAAACTTGTTATGGAGTCATTCTTATTTCATTTGTATAAAAGAATTGCTGCAAAAAACTGAATACTTAAGAACGTTCCGGAATGTTTTACTATTTTTAAATTTTCAATTCTGAACTTTCCAGAACATTAATACCAATTTTTCATAAAATATGTTACTCATGAAAGGGTTATTCCACAAGTGAACACACATCCTTACAATGTGTGAAGCGTCAATGTCAGGCAGGTTGAACCTGGTGATCTTCGGAAGAGCCGTGGAATCACTCTGACATCGAGCGTTGGCTGACACTGGAGTAGAGAACATGACACTCGGCCTGGGATCTTCATCTGAGTAACACCTACAATACAACAAGCAATCTTACAATGTGTGAGGCGTCAATGTCAGGCAGGTTGAACCTGGTGATCTTCAGAAGAGCCGTGGAATCACTCTGACACCGAGCGTTGGCTGACACTGGAGTAGAGAACATGACACTCGGCCTGGGATCTTGATCTGAGTAACACCTACAATACAACAAGCAACCTTACAATGTGTGAGGCGTCAATGTCAGTCAGCTTGAACCTGGTAATCCTTGGCAGAACCTTGGAATCACTCTGAAAACTATTATCAACTAAAACTAAAACTATTATTAGTTAAAACTATTATCTATTATTAACTACAACTAACTATCATAGTTTTTATTTTCACCTGCAGTCTGCCGAGTGGATTCTCTTGTAATCTCGAAGACTACGAGGTTTCGAGAGATCAAGCCATCATCATCAGGTCCGCACAAAACTTTAAAAATTCAACACATTCTTGAGCACAAAGTGCTTTACATTCTTTTATCTTCTTCAATCCGAGACAATAAATGGTCTGGGTGTGACCATGGCACAATGGTGCTGAACCCTTAGTAACTAATCACATTACTCATAGGATTTGAAGATAAAGGTATGTAAACCACTTTGTAATCAATCAATCATGGGGCAATAACAACAAAAATGAATAAACATTCTTGAGGGTCACATGAAAGTTTTTTTCAAAAACAAACTCAAAACCATCAAAAACACATTTAAGATAAATTCACATATAGGCCTACAAAAATGGAATGCGCATATGTTGTGTGCCGAATCTTCGAGATTACAAGAGAATCAATCGGCAGACTGCAGGTATCTTTTTTATATTCATCTGTGATTCAAATAAACAATTCAACATGAAGTTTATCAAAGCTTAATAAATGAAGAGAACACTGGTTTTGGATGAGAGTTTAAATAATACCCCCGTCGCAGCAGACCTGCGTACTCAGCGAATTTCCAATGGAATCTTGGTATATTTTCTATTTCCCCATAAAATCCATGGGGATGAGAGTACGTAGGTTTGCCGCCATATGGGTTTTGTTGGTAAATATAAGTTAAACCCTACCTAGTGAATGTACATATCAAATTTTATCCGATTATGGTGTTCTTTTTATTTTCCCCATAACCCCATAGGGGTAAGTACGTAGGTTTGCCGCCATATGGGTTTTCTAAGCAAATATAAGTTAAACGCTTCTGAACTAATGTACTTACCAAATTTTATTAAGATATGTCAATAAATAAGCAAGATAGAAGGTTTTGTTAATTTCCCATAAGAATAATATTGAAAACATAGTTTTTGGATTTTCTCGATAACCATTTAAGCTAGGTAAAAAATTCAAAATACTAGATTGTTTGGTTTTTTAAGCTCTTTTAAATGGTTTAAGTTAAAATTGTTGAATTTTATAAATAAAAGTAAAAAAAGCCAAAAACCCATTTTTTACCCTTTTGAAACCCCATAAAACCCCGTTCCCATGGTCCGATCATTCTGGTTCGCGAACTCAACCTAGTAGACACTGGCTTACACCCCTGTACCAAATTTCATCAAAATCGGAGGTTCCGTTCAAAAGTTATCGTGTTCACGGACACATACATATATATATATATATATATATATATATATATATATATATACATATATATCAATTTGAACGAACGGTGTTTTTGGCTTCTAGGGACCTCAAAACGAAAAAGTATCATGGTCCCGGGCTTAGGTCTTACCGTGACTACTACCATAATAGCGTATTCCCTATAGGGAAATTCGCTAAAAAAGACAGAAATGTCATTTCTTAAGATAGAGTTAAAATATAAGTTAAAACTGACCTAGGCTTTAGCACGCTTTTCAGGTTGGGACTGAGACGGGCATTGAATCGCTTTGGTGAACTCTCTGTGAGATCTAAGGCATTGATGCCTTGAGTGAGACCTGAAATATGAAACCAGTCATGAAAACCACACATTTTCAAACACTTATGATGAGTCTATTTTTATAACATTGTGATCAACTGCAAGTCATTGAACATCTCCGACCTTTACATCTGTTTTCCACTGATTTTGTTCACAAGCTGTTCAGTAATGCACAAAACAGTCACTAACAGATGTTCACATACACCTTATCAAGTAAAAATGTTTTACCCTAAAATATGACATATAACAATTTCTATGCTGAACCCCACTAATTCAATCCTGATAACTTCAAAATAGTGAGACTCTTATGGATGGTTGTAACAACCCTAGCTTTAACATATACATTCAATAAATTAATATTAGAAATCGCCCAGTGGCCGAAATTTGGCCACACAATTTTATTTGATCTGGACCCATTTATATATAAAATATTTAAACTCTAAACCATCTGTTCTTTCTAATTTGCTAGCATTCGTTATTTACAACAGCTGTCTAATGATTCATTTAATCACCCTTCTTCCATAAGATTAACAATGAAACTTTGAAAGCCTGTAGGGCGTAGCCCTGGCCGATAAGAATTAAAATGGAATTCTGCTCATCTACAAGACACTACCTTTCTAACGGTACTTGTGGATTTAGCCTACGATACACATAAGCTGAGAAAAAAGGAGGAAAAGAAACATGCTTGCCCCTAATAATACATAGATTATCATTATCCAAAATCACAAAGCAAACCACACTCAAATATCATTCTTACCTAACTGCAACCTGATAGATGAACTTAATCATCATAAAACTTTTTATTAAAATGAAACTGATTGAAAACGGAAATGTAACTAATAATTTTCTTATAATTGTGAGTATTTAACATGTTGGATGCAGCAAACTAAGAGAAAAACTTTGCCCAGGGTCTGAAAAATTACCATGCGATTCCCAAGATGTGGGTGACTGGTGCAGGCCGACGGAGGCAAGCCAATGTAGGTTAGAATACGTAATACCATATGTGCTAATATCAGCAATCCACCTTGCTTTGTTTTTCAACACTGGGTTCGTAATTGACCGGTCATGTGTGTAATAGTGGGTTGTCGGGCAAAATAGGCTACTGGAAATTTGTGTGTGTCCTGCACCGAATATGCTAAATTAAACTCATTTTTTGCTCAATATGTTGATTATCACCATTACTAGAGTGACCAGGCGAAGAATCGTTGAACAATCCCTCTTGCAAAAGCAGTCCCTTTCGCTTCCTCTTACGGTCCCTCATGGACCCTGGTCTCTTGAAGGACCTGTGAACAGCCAAAGGCATATGCTTAACTACGACATAAGTCTGATAGCATAAGATAAATTTTCTTGTACATTTATTTTTTTACACAAGTTATAAACAAAATGTGTTATAAAAATACAAAAAGGAAGGCTCTTTGAATCTAAACCGTTGTAAACCGTTTTAAGTGGGCAAGTTATTTTTACTATATGTTTAGTGTATATTTACGCCAACATTTTGATAGGGTACGGTTTAAACCTTTGGCTGCCAGAGACCAATTAGATCAGATCATTATTTCATTACAAGAACTACCAGAAGCCGATGTAATCGGCTCTGTACTCTGACGAAGTAACTGCCAGCAGGCAATCATTGGCCTGTCGCTTAGATCTATTAGTTGTCAAGCAACCAAACGAGTACCAATATCTTTTTCATCCATTTAACAACATTGAGTTGAGAAATGCGAGAATCAATATATTGTTTGTTCGATATCAAAATATCCCAAGATCCATTTTGTCAATATTTTTAATTGCAAAATTGGCATAAACGGTCTGGCACTCTTTTGATTATTTATTGTATTTTAAGATAATACCCGGCTTTTCCCCTGGTATGTAATACAAAGTGGCTTCTGGCAGCCAAACGGTTTAAACTATGGTCTTGTTACTATTAAACATCAACCTATTGTTAGAAAGAATCTATACTTATTGATAATTAACTAATAGCCCCATAACAAATGGTAAATGGGTCTAGAATTAACATCTTAAGGAATTGAACTAGCAATCTCAGGATTCCGATAAATCCATCTACCTATGTTGCGTTTCCTCTGTTACCTGGAGCGGGAGAGCGGCGAGGGGGTGAACAGGTGGTTCTCCTTGCCGCCGTCAACGTGATGACAGACTCCGTTGAGCTCCCCCGAGCACTCTTCACACGTGTGATACGACAGCGACCCCTCATCTGTCATCAGCTGATGTTCCGCCGAGTGAAACGGACTCACGCCCGACATCCGGCTGTCGTTGACCATTGTAGAGTTGCGCCGCCCAGGCGTGCCGTTGTGTGAACCCTGGTTGTAGACATTTAATACCAAATTACTACTAAACTTTTCACTTGCAGTGTTTCTACTGAACTCAAAACTAAAAACTCCTGGACAATTTCCATACATTTAAGGACACTGACAAAATATTTATGGGCATTTATAACGGTTTTTAACGATGTTTACCAAAATAATTTTAAGTATTTTTTTAGTTGACAATTTTATAGTTGGACTACAAAAGTTAACAAAAACCAATACAAAAACAATGTTCTGAATTTTTATGTTATTTTTGCAGTGTATCAAACCAAATAATACAAATTAGTATGCACGAACTGTAATCAGGTATCATCATGTAAGCTTGAACATAAGTTGGTAACATGACCTAAATTGAACAGCTGACTTTTCATCTCTAGGGTTGTAAAGAAAATTCTTAATCTTTAGCAATTTGGAAAATTTCCATGGTCTTGGTAATTAAGAAATAATAAATCAAAGAAACTACAGTATTCCAAGTTGATATTTTACCAATCAAATCAAGGATAAACCTCAAACATATAAAAATTTTTAAGTAATAAAACATGTCTTTTTATTGTAAGTTAAACATTTTACTTCAAATAAACTTTATAACTAATCAGTGAGAAAAGAAAAATATACAGAAATTTGGTTAGTTCCTAATCATGATACAGTTTCACCGAATACAACTAGCAACATGCTTACAATATCACATAAAATTTAAGGAGATAAGCTAAATTTCCAAAAAGTACATTTTCTAAACATTTCGTGGCACAAAGAACAGTAAACACCTTGACTTGGTATGAAAACATTTTTGCCTGTGAGAATTAGCAGACAGAAAATTATGATTTTAATCAAAGCAAAGCACATCTTTTCACTCTAGTTTTATACAAATGAACATCATATTGAAATGTATCTCTGCACTTAGAATATTATGCAGTATTATGAAACAACTAGCCAAAAATATGAGCAAAACTTATTTTAACTTGTTCAAGTTGTAACATGCAACAAGATCACACTTAAAAGATATAGTAAAATGAATTAAATAAGTAACAGTTTTTTTAACATTTCACAACTAAAGCTTATATTTATTATTAGATAGCTCAACTTTTTTTAGTTTTTTTCTTCTTCTTTTGAAGTTAAACCATAATATTATGTTACATTTTAGTAAAAATGTGTTTATTCAGTGAAACTAAAGAGATGCAATAACCTTTTTTTATAACTTTTGAGAAAGTTGTTAGACAAAAATCAGCTCTTGAAAAGCAAAAATCAATTCACATTTCTATAGAGCATCATTAAACTAAGCATGAGCCAATTCTTAGAAGCCTTGTGCTGTACGTGACATACTGAATTGAACTCTGCACCCCCCCCCCTCCTCTCACGCATGAGAGTGTTTTGTTTCAAAAAGTTTATCCTTTACATTTTCCTTCAAGAAATTTCGGGTTTGAGATCAACTCACACTTAAGAAATGTAATTTCAACAACCGTTAACAGCTCCTAAAGTTACAAGACAACTTTCACTGCTTCACAGAACGCCGTGACATTCAATGATGTCTGGAAGATGATGCTTTGCCAGATCATACTCAACTGAAATGGTCAATATGCCACTTTTGTAACATGCTTTGCATCCAATAAAGCAACCTCTCATCTAATGTATTATATTTAAAACAAAACGCTTGTTTAACTGGTTTGGGTTAGGTAACATTTTTCAGACTATCAGTAACTTGTTTGTATTGCAAAAATAGGAAGGATATTACAAGCTGATTGTACTAAATAGAAAGGATAACCAAATGAGAATAATGGAATGCTTATGATAACCGAAATACAAGGCTTTCTAACTTACAAAAGACAGATGTGAAGTAAGTGAAAGCAATTGCCCAGGAGTTCTTGAAGTTCCTTGGTATGGGGTTCCGTTTACCAAATCTTCAATCTCCAAATCTGCAAAAAAAATTGTTTCTTAAGCTTTTTTGACCTTTAGTAAAATACCAATCGCAGTGGGTCAGGCAGGGCCGGCGCAATCACTTTTGCCGCCCTACTTCTTTTGCAGCAAAGGTTTCTTTTGCCCCCCTGCCCCTCTCTTTCCCCCATCCCAAATCTACCCATACCCTCGTTAAAACACCAACAAAAATTTTAATTCCACAGCAGATTGTTTTGCGTGAGATAATTCATCACGCCAAAAAGTATTAGTAGGCAAAATTGTTATGAAGAAGACCCCAAGTTTTTAACTTTATATTTCCCTGGTCTTCACAAAATAAACAGTGAAAATGGGATATGAACTTTGAAAAACTCCACCTTGACAGAAAATATATTTTCTAGACCACCTAGGATGGCTTTCAAAAAACCGCCAAATTTAAAGAACATGCTTGTAAGGCCCAAGCTTGAAAAGAAAGATGTTACCAGTCATGAATTGACCCACGGATGTGAACCGTGCCAAAAAACGCGTTGCGGTATATGCAAAATTATGTGCACCACTGACCAATTCAAAAGTACTGTAACAGACAATGTTTACCCGATAGTTGGAGACATGGATTGTTCATCAAGCCATGCTGTTTATCAGCTGACGTGTAAACATTGCCCAAAAGAATATATTGGTCAAACTTCAAACTCTCTGAGGGTCAGAATGACGGGGCATCGCTTTTTAGTCAAACACAAAGACAAAAAAAAGCCAGTGGCCTTACACGCTGTTCAGCAACATAATGTTGAGTTTGAGGATTATTTTGATCTTAAGGCTATCCACAAAATCAAAAGAGTTGACAGCAAAGATGTCAATTAAATGAACTTATGAACATACGAATTGGCACATCACTTAGTCTTAAGAACAAAACAACCACACGGACTCAACATTCATTGATCAATTAAACTTTCCTGGCTTATATTTTTCAAAATAATTCAATAGTTTTATTTCACATCAAATCTGTCCCTGAACCAAAAATGTGTGACCAAAAAAAAAAAACAAGTAAATACTTGGTTACTTTCGCTCCAAGAAAAACAATTCTTTATGGTACAGCAACCACTCTAGCCCTCCGAGCGTTCAATATAGCACCCCTGGAGCATTACGCATTTTTTAAATATTTTGCATAGGTACTTTCAAATAAAAATTAGTAAAAAAATATATTTTATGACCTAGCACTAAAAATGTATATATTATATGAAAGTAGATAAAATGGAGTCTCTGATTGGGCTTGATGATGACCGGTGTGATTGGTCGAAATCGATCGCCATTATAAGATCTTTTATATATATTTACCGTCTTGTAAACAATTACAGTATAAGTGTAAATATATCGAGTAGTGTTGGAAGACGTTTTAATATTTCAAACTGAATATTAAAATATTTAACAAAGTTACCTTCATGCACTTATTTATATTGTTATTTATTATTAGCATGTTTGAAATTATTTATTTATAGTTATGGCTGTAATCTAGCATTCTTCTTATTATTTATTTGTTACGTATGTTACTTGTTTCTTTACAGTCAACTCCCGATTATCCGGGGGCGGTTTAACCGGGATGCGGATTAACCGGGGTCACAAAACGGCAATTTCAATTTAATTTATTTTCTCAGTTTTGACAACAATACCATAATTTATCAATCTTATTATGTTGAAATTACTTAAGAAGAAATATCTTTACTAATTATTATTTGGTTTATCAATGGAAAAAAGCAATGAAACACGGAAAATAATTTGTAAATTATTCAGTGGCGTAATTGTGATCGTAGTCATGTGGTCAGGGAGGAGCGAGTCAGAGCGATGGCGGGACGCAATGGCGGGGTATGACCTTGACTGCTACGTAGTAAACAACTGGTCGCCCGCCGAGATGAGCTAAAAATAGAAACCAAGAAAGGTCCTATTTAGTTTCCAGTTCTGTCTGTAATTATCGCTCTGATTCGTCTGCTGTTCAGCGACCCCTATTAATTTTAACTTATATCATTCTAAACAACACATTTAAAATGCATTTGTTTTGCATTTCAAGACATTTTTGTTAAAGTACGGCAACATTAAAATTTTAATTGACAAAGTTATAAATTTATTAACCTAATTCAATAATTAGCATACATTTTGGACAATTGGTTATTATAACATTTTTAACAATTTAGACAAAAAGATGAACCATCACTCGTTTTTGTAGGGCTACGCGCCGCGTGCTCTTATCTTGAATAAATTATCCCAAGCGACCCTCCCCCCTCACCCCACCCACCCATCCCCGCGATGCCAAACAATAGAACACCTGACCTTGGTTTTTTGTCCACGTTGGACCTTTTTATTGTGTTTCTTGTTTACTCAACTAGATCTGTTTATTCGTTCCAATAAGGTTTGGTCACTAACAAATAATAAAAAACTGGAAACCCGCGGACTCTTAGTTAAAACTTATTTGTTTATTTCGTGTTTTAATTGATTTATTGAACT
The DNA here is from genome assembly GCA_030545055.2 of Neoaliturus tenellus. Classification (NCBI taxonomy): domain Eukaryota; kingdom Metazoa; phylum Arthropoda; class Insecta; order Hemiptera; family Cicadellidae; genus Neoaliturus; species Neoaliturus tenellus. The sequence goes on along the minus strand of JAQYXR010000314.1, from coordinate 54,876 downwards.
CTTTGTTTTAACCGTGGTTTTGGGTTATCCGGGACCCTTCAACCAGTCATTACCCCGGATAATCGGGAGTTGACTGTATCTTCAAATAAGTTTTTGTACTAATTTTAAATTTGTTGTGCATGATATTTTTTGTACTTTTCATCTATTTATTGCTAATGATTGTAATTTATATCAGTAATGTATTTGAATTCAGATCTTGAATAATACTGTGCATTGTATTTATATTTTAGAACTAAGCCATTAGAATAATATGATTAATATGATTGTATAAAATGTAAAATGGTGTATTGCTGTCAATAAATGAAATGAAATGAAACATGTATCAAGTAACATAAAGATATTAAGTACATCACATTGTCGCATAGAGGTAGCGCAGGGCATTAGTGATCATGAAAAACTGGCATTGGTCACTGCGCGCATGCTAGGTGTGCGGGGAGAGAGTACAAAGGAATTCGGAAACCAAATGGCGATAAGAATTTTAGAAAAATAACAAATGTGAACACTGCCCCACTCCAAGCCTCTACCCCTTGCGCTGTAGAATGGACTCGATTGTTTACAATGATTCATAAATCGGGGAGCAAGGGGTTTGATTGCCATATTGAATTCTGATTTTTCTTGACTTTGTTAGACCATACAAACCGAGACAAAGTTATTTTTACATATCGACGACTACACAATGGTTTTTATTGCACAATATCATAGGGAAATATCCTTCGCCCGTACGTATAGGCTATTAAAGATTCGTCATCATACACGCGTTATAACATTAATTTTCAGTGGATAACAATTTTATTTTAATGCATTCGGCCAATTATTTCTTATAAGCTATTAGCTATAAAAGGAGTTTTATTTTAAGGAAGAAGAGATAGTAGTTTTCGATACCTAATATTTGGATATTTCATTCAAATGTGGAAAAACACTTTCCTCAGAACAGGCAGAACTGCGGAGAACATATTAACAAAAGAAGGGCTGTTTCATTCCTTTGATGATGGAAAATGCTGCTTTTGAGTCAGGCCGGTGAGGTAATCCATCTGATGTCTATAAGAATAACATGCACCAGCTGACCAGGCTTGTGACATTTTGGGTACTAATTTTTACATAGTTTTACCCGCTAATGAAACAGCCCTTGTCAATTACATTACAGCAGTTTTCACCAGTTCTGAGAACAGGTACCGAGGTACCTGTAGTAAAATTAACAGAGAACTTTTCCGTTGGAACCGCAGACGACAGGACAATGTACATTTAACAGCACATGGCACACGTCATTCGCGAGCACGTGTGGTGGCGCATGCGCAGGATGCGCAAACTGATGGGTAGGAGGAAGGAATCAAGGTCACGCTCCCTAGTCAGGTGTATGCTGTCTCGCTGTCTGTTCCCGAGTCAACAGCTGTTTTATTCTTAACGACTGACGATATCTTGTTCCTATGGCAATCTATGCTTGCTCCTTCACATTCCCGGTACTGCTCAGTCGCCAAGAGATTGAAAAATAACCACATACAATAAAAATACAAAACGCGACACAAAAACTAGTGTTATTGTAACTTTACATTTTTTTAACGAGGTGGCAGAAAATTCACCCATAATTCAAAGGTTTTTCCCGGAGTGTATAATTCACGCATAATCCCCGATCTTCCTGGAATTCCCGGTTGCTGGCAACCCTGTTATAGTATTGCTTTGTCATTAGCCACATGGTTAAGATAGTGGTATCCACTTGAGCTCAGAAAAGAACAATGAAATCCACAACTCAAATGGTATCCAAGAAGTTTTAAGATATGTTAGTGAGACAATCTTATTGTATATTAGTTCCTTTTAAAAAGAGGCCGAAAGGTACTTTATAAGTTATTAATATCAGGTTGTTTCACTTCAATATTGCCTGTGCATATTTTACTATCATAGCCAAACTACATTTACCTCTGTGTAGGGATATTTTGCTGAGGCCAAAGTCAGTCAGTTTAAGGTGCCCGGTGTGAGAAAGCAGCATGTTGTCAGGTTTCAAATCTCGATGGACAATCCCATGGCTGCAACAAAATACTATGTCAAATGACAGTTTACGATTAACAGCAAATAAACATTACACATTGGCAACTGATAAATTTTTTTCGTACTGTATAGGAGAAGCTAAAATACGTTAGGTTTTGATTTTGATGGTAACACAAACTGTCAAAACATATTGTTACAAGAATTAAGTTTAAAAACTTAACTGTAATATTTATAATTTTACTATTCATTGCCAATAAACACCGAATATATTGCAGTTTTTAATTTTTTTCTAAGGGGTTGGCATCTTTTTTTCTTGCTTTGCCTTGTTCAAAAGACTATGGATCTGTACTTGGAAATATTTAATATTCTATGTTTAAAAACTTATTTTCAGGGTGATGATCCTAGAGTGCAGATGAGTTACCAATGTTTTTCTAAACAGTCAGATAAGTCGCCTAAACACGGCCCACAAACACCCATCTTCTCCTCTACTTCTGAAAACAATTTGCAGTAAAAATACCAAACTTTACTTTTAACATGTCTAGCGACAGGATCATCACATTTTGTTAACTTTTTAATTCATTCTAATTTAGGGTGAAATACCAATGTAAAGTAATATGGTTCTGATTGGTTCTCCTTACCTGTGAAGGTACAACAAAGCCAGCACAACTTCTGCAACATAGAACGTTGCCATGTCTTCATCAAAGAAGCCATAACGGCTCAGCAGACTCTTGAGATCCCCACCCACCATATACTCCATTACCTGGTGATGGTCACACCATTAGAGTTATGAGCTAATAATAACTAGAGTATATTTGCTTAGAAAACACATAGGCTGCTAAACTATGTACACACCTCCAGCCATCATGTTTATGGGGAAAATAAATAAATTCCAAAACTTGATTCAATTTAACATCTTTGCCTATCCTTTTTATGAAATTACTAACAAACTAATTAGATACAGTACACTCTCGTTCATCGGACTCGGCGGCATCGGAACTCCGCTTCATCGGAACTGAAAATCTGGATTTCTTATGAAAAAAATAATTTTTCCGTTTAAGCACCTTCAATTTCCATTCGTTCTATCAGCACAACAGTGAAGTATCACATTTTGCATCAAACGTCATCAGGCGTTTTTCATAATCTGTACCCATCGATGTGATTTACGAGGCCGTGGAGTATTCGCACAAAAATAGAAAGAGGAAGGGGGCAGGAAGTGAACATCCGCTTCGACCGCTTCCCAAACTGTCATTCAGTCTGTCTCGCGTCGCGACGACTTCACCTGTGGTACGTGGAAGTCAGTTGTCTGCTGGAATATGAGTGGAATATGAATATGGAATATGAGAATAAAGATTTTGGATCTTTATTTCCTGCGTTGTTTTTTATTCCTATAGGTTCATTGTTACCATGTTCAAAGTTTGAGTGCCTTATTTTCATAAAATCTCTTGAGTTATCTTAAAAACAAGAGTGAATACAATCACGATAGGTCTGTAGGGGCGGAAATGATGACTCACGACGGACTCCATACGCACGACGCTTCATCAGAATTTTTTGACATCCGAACCGGCCGTCCGCCACATTAGTTCCGATGAACGAGAGTGTACTGTATCTTAAAAAAAAATAGATTAGTGACGATGGGGAATATGAAAAAAAATACTAAGTTCCATTAGAAATACGCTGAGTACACAGGTCTGCTGCAAAAGTGGTATTTATCTATACTAAAGATCATTAGTACGGTACATAAGTTTGAAAAGAATCTGTGTGTAAAGTTTTTACAGTACTGACAGAATTTACATTTTATTTGTTAATATAGATATACAATAAGAAAAACTAAAAGAACTTACTTTCATCGGTCACCATCAGATGAATGAGAGCATAGAGTCCTTTTAGGGTAATTTTCATTTTTGCCAGTCTTAACGATAATCTGGCAATTTCACAAAACCGGCCACGCTACAGTCCACATTATTCCAAGTGCGCAGCGCTCTACTGTGTTTTCCACTATAGTGAAACATTTATGGAAAATAATTCAGAAATATTATAAATTTCAGAAAATTATCCTCCCCTCATTTATTGTGTCCTTGAATTTTCACCAGCCTAAATCTACATTTTTAGTTTAGACAGTATCTGAGGGAAGAAATAAACAGTGTGACAGTAAGACATAAGAAATACACACCCAAATTCACTTACTAAGTAAACACAGTTTGCTGTCTGCAAGGAGTAGAACAACTGAACACAGAACGGACTGCGAGACAAGGCAAGGGCATTCCTCTCCGTTACCACTGGAAAGGAAAAAGCATATCATTATTAAATATATTTGTAGGATAAATGGAATGGTCTAGATGGTTTAAGCAGGTCTAAGATGGTCTAATGGTTTAAGATCATAATCTTAAGCAGATTTTAAATTAATTTAGGTCTAACTAATGTTAATTACTTATATAGGGACCATTTAACCCTTTCAAGTGCTAAGGAACAATATTTTATAACAACTTCATTAAAAAGTGTGTAAAACAATATTTTAGCACACCACCAAACTATCAATAATATGGACCTTTATGGGAATATTAGTATACTAAATTATTGTTTTGAAACACTGATGTTTCCATTTGGTTCTTTAGGCTGTATGATCAAGAGAGAATAGGAGAATATCACTTTGGCGGACCACAGCAGTCAAACACCAGTGACTGTGGAGTTTTTATGTGCTGGACAATAGAATCTTTGGTACACGATATTGTTGCAACTGGTTCATTGAATATTGACTTTATTGTACAGGCTAAACTGACTCAATCTGACATGATTAGAAAACGTTCCCTTCTCTCATATGTGCTTTTCAACATGGGAAAAATCTCCAATGAAACGATTATTTCGTTAATGTTGGAAAGAAATGGAAAGAACATCCCAGTAGAAGAGAGAATCACTTTGAAACCTCATGCAAGTGTTACCAGAAGTGATAAACCTGGTACGGTTCAATCAAAGCTTACCGGTAGCTGGAATACTGTTGAAGGGAGACCCGACAAAAAAATTAAAAAGGCGATAAAACAATCCATAACAGTTGAACCACACTCCTTGCCTCTGAGTAACAGGTTTGAAATTCTTAGTGAAAATAGCTGTGAAAAGAATGGTCAAGATAGTTCGGAGACCATCAACCAAGCCCACAGAAATAATAAAAAACAAAGAATGTATAAGAATACTAGTGTAAATGAGATCCATAAAACTAAAATTACTTTCTGTGCAGACAGCCAAGGTAAAGACTTAGCTCCAAAAATTTCTGAACTAAGTGGTGGTACTGTATCAGCTTTTGGCTATGTAAGACCGAACACAACACTTATGCAAGTAATTGATTCAATTAAAATTGACAAAACAAATGGTCCTGTATTAATTCTTGGTGGATCTAATGACAGTTTGAAGGGAAATTTCACAAACATACAAGAAAACCTTGAGAGTGAACTGAAATCGATTTCAAAGTCCAGACCGGTTTTCTTATGTACCATACCAATTCGACACGACAAGTTTCCGGATAGTACAGAAAATATTCAAATACAAATGGTTAATAATTACATCAAGGAAGTTGCAGCTCGGTTAAACAACGTAGCAATCATTAACCTCAATCACCTGAAAAGACACCATTATACCGTACATGGTTTACACCTGAACATCAAAGGCAAGACTAAGCTTGCTCGCATATTTTTAAAAGCTCTTATTTGGTGGAACAATAAAGAAATAAACCATCAATACCAAAAGCATCAACTTCCAATAAATGTTTTTGAGATGGATATGAAAGATAAAATTTTGGAACATAAACAAAATAAAAATAATGCTTTTGCACACACCATATCAGGTGACTTTGAAGCAGACAGACAGATGTCGGCTGGCGTGGCTTTAACTTTTAAGAGACTGTTTGGCAAACCACTTGTTACTGACTGCTTAACCGACTATCTTGCCTTCCAACAAGTCCCGGGTGGAGCTGGAGTCTATGCGCTTGTAACCAAAGATAAGTTCAATGGCAAACCTAAATATGAAGATTATGATTCAGCTTTCGCAGATTTAACTGAAGACTTTAAAAAAAAGGGATTTAGTAAATTAATCTGCTCAGCCATGGGGTGCGTGCGTGATAAAATACCCATAGAACATTTTGGTTCCAATATTGTGAAATTTCACCGTCTCACTGGAGCCCAGGTCGAAATAATATCTTACAACCAATGGTGGGCCTCCAGAGTGTTGTGGAATGGACTTTCCTATGAGGAATTTAATGCCAGTTTAAAACGTCACATTCTAACAAAATATTTGCAAGCCGAACCTTCCCCTGACGCCCTTCACGCAAACCAGCCTGAGACCTGTTCACCTGTAACTGTACCATCTACACCTTCAGACAATACCAGTACCAATGATGACCTCCACCTTTGCCAACCTCAAATCTGCCCACCTGAAACATCTGGAGACAACACTATTGATGACCTCGAGGAGCCAGCAAACCAAGTGTTCAGTGAAAGTGAAAAATATGGGCAATATAGTGTCAGTGACCAGTGCTCCAAAGTTCCAGGTTTAAACTAGGTCCGTATGACAAAGAAAATATTTCTGCATGTACATATAAGTATTTAAGAATAACAAACCCTCAAAAAATAAGTAATTTTTATGATTTATGTTTAAAAAAAGAAAACAATGAGAATGTTTCTGTTTGTAAATACAATTGTGTAAATAATTCCATAAAAAATTGTAAAAAAAATTCCACTGTACCAATGAAAGTCTTACAACCACAAAATGTTTTACAAATTAATAGTGCAAAAAATATCAATAAGCAACCTTGGATTTTGCATTGGAATATACAAGGCTTCTTAAATAACTATGATGATTTAGATTTATTTCTTGAAAATTTAGATAAAAATGTGAAAATAATATCAATAAATGAGCATTGGCTGTCTGATAGCAATATACTCTCTTCTGTAAATAGATTAGAAAAATTTAAGATTGGAGACTATTTTTGTGGGAAGATTAAAAAAAGAGGAGGGTCAGCTATTTTAGTATCTAAAGAACTTGACTTTAAAGTAAGAGACGATTTAAAGTTTGCAAATGAGGAAAATTCTTTTGAAGCTAGTTTTATTGAGATATCTCTCTGGAAAACACTTTTTATTTCAATATACAGGATTCCAAATCATGATATTGATAAATGTTTTTTGAACAAGTATGACTCTCTGTTAGATAAGATTTCACACGAATTACAGTTAAAAAATATTGTTATTTGTATGGATCATAATATGGATTTTTTGAAGGATGATAATAGAGGAAAACAGTTACAGTACATTTGTGAACAGCATGGTTTAAAATATCATTTTGTAGATCCCACAAGAATCACGCCATCGTCCAAATCATGTATTGACAATATTTTCTCAAATAATAGAACTTTAACCAGCCAAGCTCATACAGCTGTCATAAATGCAGGTAACTCGGACCATGAAGCTCTATTGTTATGCCTGGGTGAAATCAATACAAAAAATATAACTAATAAGCCAAAGTTCATTTTCAGAAGATTGTTTTCAGGCGATAACTTAAAAAATTTCAGGAATAACTTACAACTATCATTATGGCATTTTGATCCCTCTATTGACGTTAACATGAATTACAATAGTTTTCTTGACAATTTTTTGTTAAATTTCAATAATGCATTCCCGCTTAAACCATGTAAATCCACAAATAAAAAAAGTGAACACAAAAATTGGGTCACAATTGGAATAAAAATTTCTGCAGAGAAAAAACGTCTTTTACATCAAGAATCTAAGTGGAACAAAAACCAAGACTTTATAAACTATTTCAAGAAATATAAAAAAATATTCAAAAAAGTCACTGCCCTTTCTAAAAAACTATCGAATGAAAATTATATAAAAAAAATCATCGAATATAACTAAAGCCACTTGGGCTGTACTAAACAAGGAGATGGGTGTAAATAAAAAGGATAATGAAATTCCATATAAAATTGATGGATCCAAACAGAATAGTTACAAAATTAAAAAAGAATTGGCTAATAGTTTTAATGAGAATTTTTTGAATGTAAGAAATAAGGTTCAATCTGATCCAGATGAAAAAAAGGCAATGAGTTTCATGGTCAATGAGCAAAACAATGTATTCACATTAAATAAATTAAGCATATCTCATATAAGGAAGATAGTGTTTTCTTTAAAACTATCCAAGGCCTCAGGGTGGGATGAAATTCCGTTATTTGTGATTAAAAATGTAATAGACCTTATCCAAGAACCTTTGTGTAAACTCATAAACCAGTCTCTTGAACATGGAGTTTTTCCTGATAAATTAAAGTATTCTGAAATTAGACCACTATTTAAGAAAAACGACATAAACAACATAGACAATTATCGTCCTATTGCATTACTTCCATGTTTCTCCAAAATATTTGAAAAAGCAATTGATATTCAATTAAGATTATTTTTAGAAAGTAATAACATTTTAAACAAAACTCAATTTGGTTTTCGAAAAGGGTAGAGTTGTCAAACATCAATGGCAAGGATAGTGAACTCCATCACACGGGCTCTGGATGGATCCCAGAGGGCAGCTGGTGTTCTCTGTGATCTGTCTAGGGCTTTTGATTGTGTTGATCACGACATCCTCATAGGTAAACTTAAAAAAAATTGGCATTAGAGGCAAAGAAATTAATTTATTTTCATCTTATCTTTCCAATCGGTTTCAGAGAACTAAATTAACAAAAAATAATGAAACTGTATATTCGACTTGGGAAAAAGTAATATGTGGTGTGCCTCAGGGGTCAATACTGGGCCCTAGTATGTTCATAGTCTATGTTAATGACCTACCTCAAGTCTCAAATATGGAACTCTTTCAATATGCTGACGATACAATGGTGCTGTGTACAGGACCCAGTATCGACTCCCTGCAGCACACACTGGACAGGGAGGTAAAAGCTCTCTAAGACTGGTTCCAGGCGAATGGGTTGGTTATGAATGAGGATAAAACACAGCTTATAAAATTTAGTTCTAATAATAGATATAAAACAGACAAAATTACAATACCAAGATCTAAGATATCACTGCAGCAAAATGTGAACTTTTTAGGTATTATTGTAAATGAAAATCTAAACTGGGAACCACAAGTTGATAATTTGGTCAAACGATTAAATAGCTGCATTTTCTCTCTCCGCGTAATCAGACAAGCTGTAAATCTAAAAACTCAGCTTATAGTGTATCATGCTTATTTTTCTTCAATAATGACATATGGCATTTTGGTTTGGGGAAACTCATCCCATTCTAAAAAGATATTCAAAATTCAAAAAAAAGCAATTAGAATTATTGGGCGAGTTCCTCCTAGAACTCCTTGTAAAAACCTTTTTCAAAAATTTTCTGTTTTAACATTTTATGATCATTATATTTTAGACATTTCAAGTTGGGTTAAAAACAATCTGTCCTCATTCATGACCCAACCCATTCATTCCCATCACACTAGATTTAAGAGTTATATTAAGCCTGAAACCCATAGATTAGAGAAATTTCATTTATCTCCCCAATATATAGGCCCTAAAATTTACAATAAGTTACCACTATACATGAAGAATATTGATACTATTACAAAGTTCAGATCCACCCTGAGGACCTGGTTAAAAACAAAAAATTTTTATTCTGTTGAATGTTATTTAAGTAGGGATGTTACATTGGATTAATAATAAGACTCTTTTGTTATTCTTAGTTTTAATCCTACTGTATATATGACGCTATGTCCTGTCACAATGTTGATGTAATGACATGAAATAAATAAATAAAAAAAAAAAAAAAAAAAAAAAAGATATCCTTCCCTGACTCTTTTGGTTAATAATTTATTTTTTTCCAAATTTGTATAAGCTTGCCTCTGCTTGCATGAGTAACCTGGTATCAAGATTCAAGAATTTATTTTCAACAAGGACAAGTATGATACATCTTGTATAGTTGACGTCACATTTTTTAGGCTTATTGAGGCTAATGAATCAATATAAAAAACAAGGTGTTGAGGCATAAAGACCTATCCCTTTTCAAAACTAGTGTACATTATTTGTTAGTATTGCAAGGGTTAAATATAAGAACCAGAATTGAACTACATCCCCATGTAAAAATTATGACAAATCCAAATCACAAAATTCCATTGGCACGATAAATCTCACAAACTCATGTTTGGTGAATATCAAATTTCCCGGAGTCAATATTATTCCCGCCGTTAAAACTATTCTAATTGTACAATAAAAACTCTCAATGACCATAATACCAGGGAATTTTGTGTTAAGCAATGGAACTGCGCCAAATGATCCAAAATACCAACCAAACAATGTAATTTTGTTTCTTGATGATGGTCACATTTAAGAAGCCAAGGAATCGCGTATTATGACCTTAAGTTTTACATAATATAAAATATGAATTGGGCTGCAAAAAATTCTACAAACAGCAATTAGGGAATCAGGAGGAGCACGATCAAGTACTAAGGTATGAATGTATCAAGTTAACTAAAAAGTGTCAAATTATCGGGAGTTGATTTCTTGGGGAGTTTTACTGCATTTCTAGGTATATCAGCCACAAAGGGGATATTTATAAATGGTAATGACCGTTTGGAATTAAGTGATCCTATATTATACTACCCATAGAACTTTTTGTAACACCTGGATCGCTAAAACAATGCAAAAATTGGACAAAAACCGCAACCCATGTTCTGAAGGGCAGGTAGAAACGCAGAGTGAGCAACTAAAGCTTTTGTGCGCACTTCCTTACAACTTGCAAAAGTACTGGTCCTATACTGGTTGCTAACTTTCTAAACTCATTGAAATTTGTATGGTTTCAATAAAAAAGATTTCCTGATTATAACAATGTAAATATTATCTCAGCTATTATATTTAACTAGAAAAATTCATGACCAAAAACTGCAGGTCAGTATACAACTATAGAAGGAAAAAAATACTAAGCGTATAAACTTGTTTATTTGTTGATCAGCAAAAAACTTCAAGTGAAAAAGTTGTAAGTACGAAAAAGAATTTCAATCTTAAAATTTCATCATAAAGCGAATGGGTTTTTCTGAAAAAATGTATCTGGCACATCGCTTAAGGTTTTGGAGAACCAGGTCTTTATTTCCGATATCTAGAATGGCTGATCTTACACGGTCAATATGGATTGCGATATTTGGATCGTGAACTTGGATCACGATAGAATTGAGTGTGTAAAGTCAAATATTGATGAGTGGTCCATGAATCATACATCAGTATTTGACTTTACACACTCAATCCGTTTTGTGATCCAGGATCACGATCCAAATATCGCGATCCGCATTGACCGTGTAAGATCCACCGTTGTTATCTAAATCGTTTTAGGGAACCTGATCTTTGAATGTGGAACTTAACCTCAGTACAAATTTATAAGTAATTTTTCTATTTATTAAAATAAATATGTCAGACAGTGATTAACACACCTCACTACACAGTTTGTTTAGCAGTGTAGTGGCATAGAATGGTGTTGCATAGCTACTGGTGCAGCAGCAGGAAGAAAATACTTAACGGCTGCTTTGTGCTCAATTATTTGGCAAACTAAAAATATTTTGGAAAAATTGTATGTAAACTTTTTAGACCAAAGTGTAACTGAACAAGATCTCCTAATGAACAAATGTTCATGGCATGACTGTTACCATTTTGAAGTATGTATCGGATGATATACCCATATCTCTGGCCAAAACTATCAATGCATGTCTGCAGTGTGGAGTTTTTCACAAATCACTGCAAGTGTCAAGAACGGTTCCAGTATTCAAAAAGGGTAACCCGACATCTGTCATTAGTTATCGGCCCTCTCGATAATCTCAGTCATCGCAAAAGTCATCTTTGAGACCGTTATTAAGAGGCAACTTGTGGACTATTTGGAGTGCAACTCCCTGCTTGCGGATTGACAACATGTATTGATCAATTGTATTGATCTGACAGCACATAACGTCGGAGTAATTGTGATTTTTCTTCTAAATGAACCTAAATTTACATACATTATAATGGAAAATCATTGTTTAATTGCACAAAAAACTTAATTTCACCATTATTTGTTGTCAGATCGGTATGGACTTCGTACAATTGGTTAGATAATTTAATTTTGCAACTTTAATACCTTTACTGAAATGGCGACCTAACTCAATAGGTAGTTTAAAGCCAAGTATGAATGAGAGATGAGTGTAGGATGATTGTGGTGCGATCTTGTAGTCTTATTACTGACTAGGGCTGACATTCTCCTTAGACAGTTGACTGTTAATTCATAGCCCAACAGCCAATGGTATCTAGGGACCTACAGTTTACGTGGGATTCGAACCATGAGTTTAACCTCATATATACGAATTGGTCTAATTATGAGGATGGTCTTTATGGATGAACTTGTAAAATTTGGATAAAATTTACCAATTTTGAGATACAATAGGTATTTTAGTTTAAAATTTTAAAATCGCCGCCATTTTGAAAATACACATCGGAAAAACAATAATTTTATTCCTGAAAATGAGCATTGGTGTGATAAAGGTTCATACCAAATATGAACTTAAAACAACCATTTGTTACATAAATAAATATCATTTAGTGTAAAAAACAAAATGGCGGATAACGGCTAAACAAAGCAATTTAGGACGTATGTTTACAGAAACTTTTTGCTTTGGTTTTGTACAAGAAATCATATCCTAAAGTCATGAAACGTTTTTTTAGGACACAGTGTAAATTAGTTTGTTTTGACTCGGTATATCCAGAAATTCTAATCATCAACGTTGCGGGAGATAATAAGGTAATCTGGAACTTTGCCTCGGAAAATTTGTTCCTGAACAAAAAATAAAAAACTTTCTCACTTTAAAACTTTTTAATAACACGGTTTCAAATGTATTTGTTTTAATAATTTGTAAACTTTCATAATATTTAATAAATGCAAATATTTTTATGCTGTTGAAATCATTAATTTATGCAGATTAAAAATACAAAAGGATCAATATATTTATTTAATGTATGTGAGAGGGACAAACGAGTGAATGACGGTGTGCAGACCAGATCAGCAGTTTGGTTGTTTTGCCTGCCCTTTTTTGAGGTTGCAAGTTCTGATAATGGTGTGAACGTTCCAAGTGTATACATAGAGTTCTATGATACTGCCCCATTCTAAAACAATATGAAAACCAAATCTAAATTAAAACTACAATACCTTGGCTAGCCATGTTCTTGTTTATCATTTCATTTTTCTTCATTACTTTTATTGCATACATCTGGTCAGGATGGGCTTTCTTAACCCCTAAAAAAACTTTCCTGCAATATATGAGTTAATTATTATTGGATACTTTTTTCATGATGTTAATGTCGTATGTATTTTATTAAATGTGAATACTAGAATATATATCGTATGGATAGAATGAAGAGATTAGAATTTACCTTATCCAACACAAAGGTTTATTAAACAAAACATTTCTCTAATTGTTTATGAGGTACAATTTAAAGGATCAAGAATAAGGAAATTTATTAACTATATAACATTTACATGTCATCGGCTTCATCACAACATGAACACACAATGTTCGAAACATCACCTGTACAGTGAAAATACAGTTCAGTTAAAGTTACACTGTAAAATAAGTGTCAACAAACCCTAATGGATACATTATTACTATAGCTTACAAGCAATTACATTTGCAACAGATTAGGATCAAGAACTCTCCTGTGTTGTAAGTACAGTTCATGAACTAGAACGTTTTTAACACTTAGTTTGACTAAATTAATAGACCCTAGTCAAATTCTTGATTGTGCTCGGAAGGACATTGTACAGTTTTAGAGCAGTAACCAACCCTCTAACCCTAAAAAACTCAAAGTCCTAGAAAACTTATTGAACTTAATAAAAACACTGTTTCTTTGTCTAATGCAATGAGCGTGATTTTTATTCAGCAAAAACTTGTTGATATTATTTTTCACAAACAGCAAACATTCCAGGACGTATAAAGAAGGTAGGGTGAAGAGTCTTTACTGAATAAAAAGGTTTACACTGAATTCTGGGCACAGCTCTACTCATGATACGTGCTACCTTATTTTGAAGTGATTAATAACTTACTGACAGAGGAATGATTTCCCAAGTCATATGACATGAAACAAAAATGTGTGCATACTATAAAGTGACAAGAAAATTAATTGAGACACTAAAATTATAGTTCGGTTCAACAGCGTGGCGGCTGAGGGATTAGGACGGCCGGGGAGGCCTCCCTTCCCCTCACCAGCCCTCGGTTGGCCGCTCCGGGCCTGGGCCATGAGTCACCCACTGGGCAAGAGGTGCGATTAGTACAACTTTCGTTACTTCGCAATATATTGTCATCTAAATGCCATTTTTGACACCTTCATAAAATTACAAGAAAATCAAGCAAAACAACGATGTCAATACGATAATATTGAGTACTCCATGTACAAAATTAAATTATAGGTGGGGCAAGAGTTAAAATTGATTCAAATGCCGTATTTGCCCTATTTCATAATATATCGTATTCATAATTTCATTTTTGCATCTTTCACGAAATGTCAAGAAACTAATAACAAGATAATATTATAGCAAGTTATTTAAACTAAAACAATAAATTGTTATAGGAAATATATAATACAAACTTTATTTATGGGGTGGCAATGTATTATATATTGACCTAACCGACGCTAAGAAGATTTACCGACTAAGGAAATACTATACAATGGCGCATATTGCAATAACATTTAAATCACACATGATGTGAGATCGAAAAGCAACCTTTGGTATGGGAATAAATAGCCTACTTCCCCCGAGTAATGGCGGAACGTGCGTCATCTGAACACAGGCCTTATTGGCCTAACCAAAGTAAACAACTTAAATCAAACCACATCAAACTCTGGTATAATTTAATTCCCATGTGTGTATGACGTATAGCAATCAATTCAAAAAAATTCATAAATCAGATAGCCTATATTGATTGCCGTAAAACATAATAACATATGGTTAAATTTGTGTCCTTTACTATCGGATTTGCATCGTTCTTAAGATTCTTTGGATTAATTTCTTGGCATTTTATGAAAGATGTAAAAATGACTTTATGACTAGGACATATTATTAAAATACGGCGGTTGTACCTATTTTAACTCTTAATTTAATTTGGGACCTGGAATACTCAATATTATCATATTAACATCGTTCTTGGGCTTGATTTTCTTGTAATTTTATAAAGGTTTCAAAAATGGCATCTAGATGACAATATATTGCAAAGTAACGAAAGTTGTACTAATCATACCTCTTGCCCAGTGGGTGACTCATTTTCCGGAGCGGCTGACCGAGGGTTGGCGAGGGGAAGGGAAGCCTCCCCGGCCGTCCTAATCCCTCAGCCACCACCGCTGTTGAACCGGACTATAAGAACACTGAAGTTGGCAATGGCTCGACCAATTTTATTAACAAGAGAATTTATCTGAATTTCCCAACCCAAACCAGGTTCAAGATGAACCCCAAGAAATTTTATACTATTCCTTGATGCCTTGTTACCGTAGTATACAAAACATTCGAATGACCGTATAAATACCTAACTGGTTAGTTAGACTTATGTATAAATAATATTAAAGAAAATACACTCACATGTTGCAGCAGATTTATGATCTGCCTTAATTTAAAAATAGGATATATAAAAAATGCTTTATTCACCCATTTTAGCAAATTACAACTGGTTCAATTGATGATGTGTGGTATTAATAATCGATTTAATCGATTAATCGATTTTTTATAACTTACCTGCTTCTTAGGAGGGAGGTGGCCCAATGTAACTCTCAATCTCAATGAAACTCAGACAGTGACAAATCCAATCACAACTGGGTAAAGGTAGAGTTTTTTACATAAGAGAGTGAGATTAAAAGACAGTCCAAGGGCAACTAATTTTAAAGCAAATAAGTTTTTGTGGACTAATAATTCTATGTAACTTGAATTGAATGTGTCTTTTAAATCAGTTGAACAATGACCTGTTTGTCCATTGTCCGCGAGTAAAGGTTACTGTTAGCAACAATTGATTTAAAGTACTTTAATTTAAAGTACCTACTTAGATCTACATTAATAACTCAAAACCAACAGAAAATTACTTACCCATAAGCTCCTCGGCTTATTGGTTTTAAAATGTTGAAATCTTGAATTTCTGGGGCCTGAAACACATGTCAATAGGTCTACAATATTATCCTTACAAGTTAATTGCCCGATTCGAAAAACCCTTGAAAGCCATGCATTATTTGGTCCTTTTTCAAAATGTGGAATACACGCTTTAAAACCCAAAAATTAAATTTTAATGCCTACATTTTCGAAAAGATGAAACAAATTATATTAGGGTAATTTAAAATATGAATTTCTACCCAGGATGATCTCATGCTGTTTGAAGTTTTAAGCTGATAGCCTACATGTTTAAATTCGGATAATGTAAAAATTTTTAAAAAAATGTTATGAGGTTTGAAAAATATCTATTAGCATCAAATAAAAAACTGAGGAATATGATCTGATTTAAATATCAGTGGTTTACTCTACATAAAACCAGCAAAAATAAAAATTTATATGCAAGGGTAAAAAGCTTAACTTTGCACGGGTGAGGCCATTTCTGCAATGTTGCAGGGAGGTTACACGTGCTTTATTACACACTAGACATTAAATTGCATTCCTTTACAGTAATACAAGTACAGTAACATATGTAGGCTATGTATTATGTATGCACACTAATCTTGAAAACGGCCCGAAAAGTATTCTCCAAACTTATTTGGGATAAAAATAATATTGATATAGCCAAGGTCAATTTGCTAGGAAAAAGCTGATTTTATTATAATCTTGAAGAACCACGAGATCCAGAAAAAAATATCCCCGTCACACCAGACCTGCGGACTCAGCAAATTTCCAACAGAATCTTGGTATTTTTTTCCTATTTCCCTATAAAAACCAAGGGGTTGAGTATGTAGCTTTGCTGCCATTTGGGTTTAGTGAGTATTATATAAATTGTTAAACACTACATAGTAAATGTACATACCGTACCAAATTTTATCAAGCTATGGTAGGCTATTCTTTTCAATTTCCCCATAAACCCCATGAGGGTGAGTATGTCTAGATTTGCCGCCAATTGGGCTTTGTAAGTAAATATGGACACATAGCAAATTTTATCAAGATATATGCTAAATAGAAGGTTTTAGCGAATTTCCCTATAGGGAATACGCTATTACGTTAGTAGTCACGGTAAGACCTAAGCCCGGGACCAAGATACTTTTTTCGATTTGAGGTCCCTAGAAGCCAAAAACACCTTTCGTTTAAATTGATATAAATGCATATAGCCTATTATCAAGTTAGATAGAAGGTTTTAGCGAATTTCCATATAGGGAATACACTATTAGGGTAGTAGTCAGGGTAAGCTCTAAGCCCGGGAATGTATATATATATATGTGTGTGTGTGTGTGTGTGTGTGTCCGTGAACACGATAACTTTTGAATGGAACCTCCGATTTTGATGAAATTTGGTACAGGGGGGTAAGCCAGCATCTACTTGAATGAGTTCGCAAACTAGAATGATCAGAAAATGGGAACGGGATTTTATGGGGTTTCAAAAGGGAAAAAATGGGTTTTTGGATTTTTTACTTTTATTTATAAAATTCAAAAATTTTAATTTAAACCATTGAAAAGAGCTTAAAAAAACTAAAACGATTTAGTATTTTGAATTAGGATATTTACCTAGCTTAAATGGTCATGGAGAAAATGAAAAAACTAAGTTTTTCATAATATTCTTATAGGAAATCAACAAAACATTCTATCTTGCTTATTTATTGCCATATCTTGATAAAATTTGGTATGTAAATTCATTAAAAAGCGTTTAACTTATATATGCTTACAAAACCCATATGGCGGCAAACCTACGCACTCACCCCTATGGGGCTTATGGGGAAAATAAAAAGAACACTATAACCTGATAAAATTTGGTTTGTACATTCACTAGGTAAGGTTTAACTTTTATATCTACCAACAAAACCCATATGGAGACAAACCTACATACTCTCATCCCCATGGATTTTGTGGGGAAATAGAAAATATACCAAAATTCCATTGGAAATTCGCTGGTACGCAGGTCTGCTGTGACAGGGTATTGTTTATATCCCATAGGAATAACTTAGAACCATTAGTTTTAGGACAAAGTAGTTTTAAGAGTCTGCAGTACCTGCGCCATTTCGGTATTTTGTCCCATAAGAACAATGTTAAATTTGAAACATTACTGTAAGTTTGTTTTTTGTTTGATAATTACAAACTTGATGTCATTTTAAATTTAAACCATAGTGTCTTTCGTTTGACGTGATTGAAAATGAATTAAAAAAATTATCCACTCAAATAAAAAACAAAAAAAAAAAACAATGTATATTACACCATTTTTGAACCATGTTAAACCATTTTTGGGTAAAAACTTGAAAACAGGACAATTGCTGTCCCCAGCGACTTAAAAAAATAAATAATTACCTATGATAATAAATCTTACTCTGTTTGAATGTTTGGTCTTTGCAGTTCATATAAATGATATTGTTAACACCGGAATAACATAAGTTATTACTATACGAGAAATTTTACCACTGGTTTTTGTGTAATATGGGTCACACACATAATCTTTAGTTTTTTACAAGGATATCTTGAAATTATTAAGTTATAATAATAATGATTCCATTAGCCTTTTAGGTACGGTACCCAATAATACTCAAGTGATAGAAATATGATGTATTATGAATATATAGGTTGTTAGAAGCTCAAAGAGAACTTAATAAATTTGTGGTCATGATTTCAGGATCTCTGTATATCTCATTACCCAACAAACAATATAAATTCCACACTGCAATAATTTTGTTTTAAAACTATTTTCTTTTAAGTACAAGTTAAAATTATAAAATGTTAGTTTTAAATAGGGATTTTAATTATATGACATTAAACACTTTGTGACCCAGCATAAAAAGAGTGACCCAAAGTACAGCTAATGTAGGTCACGTGACTGACATTACAGGCACACTATACAACACAATATATTTGTGTTTCCCCTTAGATAGGGCCTATAGTTATTTTTAGAACTTGGTCTATTGTCTTAGGAATGAATGGCTAAATTAACCATTTGAATTTGAACTTGAGTAAAGAACTTGAACTAGGTAAGGTTTGCATTTTTCTCGCGAATTTCACAACCAAACTCTGGCCGCCCATATTGTTGTGTAATCTCCCCCAAAGGAATGGGCATCATAAAGAAAATAAACCAAAGTAATCTTCAATCTTATAGTGAGTTGCCAAAAAAAAATTCTCGACATTGAAAACTCATAAGAGAAGTAATTTGGGTCACGAAAATTACCAAAAGTAATGCTGGTCACACCTCAGATCCTCAGATTTTGTGACTCACATTAGCGTGACCTATGATTACATTTTCACTCTCATCATTTAATAAAATGAAACACAGTGGCTCAGTTCCATTCGCAAGACATATGTTTGATAAGGTTATATATGTGTTTTTACATATATTTTCTTAGTTTTCAATAACTTATTCCCCTCATTGTCACAGTTATTGGGAGTTTTTCGCAGTGACCCACCATTACGCAAAACTTAACACTAGCAAAAAGGGTTTCAAAAAAAGACTTTTTTTAATACTGCAAAGCCTGGCATAATAACCCAGCTAAACTATTTCACCCACACACAACAACAAACTGAGAGAGTGTAAAATATTGAATCAGCCCGAGGTCGACAAGATAGAATGACCTGAAGAGAACTGGTTCTAACCCTTGAACCCAGCATTATGTTCACAACTGGGGACAAGACTTTTAGCAATCATTATTGCCAGTATATTTAATTAAAAAGCCTGTACAGTATAATTAATTTTTCAATATTTCATCATTAGGCCTATTAATTATTTTAAACCTATTTTTTAAATTGTATTACCATACCTTTAAATAGACTAAAAATATGAGCTTTTGTATTCAATTTCTAAAACTGGGGACAGGGATCTTGCACTTAAAACTAGGTGACATGAAGTTTTCAAGCATACTTTTCTTAAATATCCTATAGAGCCAAAATAATAAACCTAGACATTTTTATATAAAGTAAAGTATGGTAAATTATTTAAACCTTTTTGGGGTAGCGAATATTTGACAGAAGAGAGAAAAGTAGCTGACAGCAATTGTCCTGTTTTCAAGTTTTTACCCTGTTAGGAGGTTTATTAAAAAAGCTATCCATATCACATGAACCGCCATACCATTATTGTGAACATATTTGAGATTTCATGCAAATCCGATGCAATATTTACCAAATGCTTGGCTTTGTGACAAGAGTTACACGTGGCATTAAAAGTCCTGCAGCTCTAAGAACACTCTGCTACTCCCCTGTAAGGCAGATCTTGGAATATGCCAGCCCAATCTGGTCTCCCTACAATGTTGGCGCCAAAGACCGGTTGGAGGCTCTGCAGCGTCGTTTCACGCGCCTGGTCGGGGTCAGAAATGGTTACTATTACACTGAAGTACCTATGGAGGCTTTGTCAGCCGAACTCAATTTGCCACCCCTCGCTCTAAAAAGAGAAGTTGCTGACGTTATTCTGCTATACAAAATCCTCAATGGTCATCTTTGCTGTCCAGAACTTCTAGCAGAGATTGATTTCAAAATTCCGACAAGAACTACAAGATCCCAAGATCTTCTAAGTCCCAGGCAACACAGCACAGTTTTTGACTAGACAGGGTAGAGTTTCATATAGCGCCTACCTTTCTACCGAATGAAAATATCGATTGATACGATCGATATATCGCATCGGATAAAATATCGATACACCACATCGGATGAAATATCGATATATCGCATCGGATGAAATATCGCATAAAATATTTTAAACATATGTTTTTTGAGAATTTTTTATATTTATTTATTTACTAAATATTATTGTTTGTTTATCTAACAAAACCAAGATTTTACTAGGTGATTTCATATTCAGTATGGATAGTTTAGTTATTTTGATTAGTCTCATAAGAACTTTCTATTAACCTATTTATAATAGAAAGTTTATACTAGATAGTTGGGTCATAGAAATGAGCAATGTGATAGATTTTTACAAGATAATGAACTCATACCATACCAAAGAAAATTTTGTGTGAGCAGTGTGGTGCACTGGTGAGGGGATGAAAATGAAAAAGATATAAGTTAGTAGTTAGTGTTCAGTTTTCATGTTAAAAAAGAAAATTCAACCATTATAAGTTATAACTTACATTGACTAATAAGTTTTTTGAGAGATTTAGGTTTAGATTTTGATCAACATTATAACTATTGTACTTTTTAGCAACAATATACCAAATTGTGAATTTTGATGTGCAAACATTTACAGTTACCTATAAGATTAGATGTATAGAAATTTTGACCCGATGCGATATATCTATAGTATCGATCGATCCGATGCGATATATCAATCGCATTGATTGAACCGATGCGATATATCGATCGTATCGATCGATATTTTCATTCGGTAGAAAGGTAGGCGCTATATGAAACTCTACCCACTAGACACACTCCGTTAGCCAGATTAGTTCGGATTGGAAACCGCATGGCCTTGGATTGCGACCTCTTCTGCGCCAGCTTAAGTCACATAAGATGCCGTGCTGCCGCTCTTCTCCAGGAAGTTGAACAATGAACAGTGCATTGACTCTGCAACTATTTATTATTCACATAAGCAAAAAGTCATTGTTAGCATGTACTTTTTTTTGCTTTTTGTATGTTTGAAACTATTATTTTGTTCTATTAGGCCTATTTGGTAACCATAAATTTGAAGCATGATCAAATATAAGAATTCGCATGCAATGGATTGTGGCATGTCAAGCTTACTCGGTAAATTTTGCACGTAATTATTTATTTTGCACTCACAGCATTCTTGCATTGTTCCACATGAATCTTTTTATTATGTTGCTGAAAAACTGCCTAGCCTCTGCATGTATTTATTTTCACTTTACTTGTATTGTATTGTATTTTGAACACACAATCATTAGATATTGTATACTTGTGTAAACATGGCTGCTGCCGTTGGAAATAAATACCGTAAATAAATAAAAGATTATCGAGATAAAAGTGTTTTAAAGACACCTATAATTAACATTGTTCTTATGGGACTAAAAATCAAGATGGCGGAGGTACTGCAGACTCTTAATAGCCTAGGCTACTGCAAAAGAATTGTATAGGCCTAAGTTTATCAAGCAAATGTTCGGCCCCAATCCTTAGGCCCTACTAGTTTTAAAGTAAACAAAGCCAGATATCTAAAGATGTAATAATTGTAGGTGGGCCTTCTACAAAGTATTTTTCTACTTTAGAAAGCCTAAGTTAAGTAAGTTACTAAACAATTAAGTTATAATGAATAACAGTATCTTCAAATACCGGTAAGCAAGGAGCAGCTGCTAAGTATGGTACCCCCCCAATACCGAGGTTTAGAAAGATTCTAAATTTTAAAAGCCAATTGTGTCTAAATCATAAGAAACAAAAAATAATTTTAAAATAATAGGGCCAGATAAGATATTTGCAACTGGATAGTAGTCAGTCATAAATTGAATTAACAACACTTTTGAGCAAGTTATACCTTGACACTGTTGTCCAACTGGTTGACAATTGTTTTGATGATAATCTGAGAACTTCCAGACTGACCCTCTGTTCCATCAAAATTTAGATTGCTACTTTCTATTTTCATCTTAGTGAATTAATTAGTAAATGAGAGCTACTGGTAAAAACTAATGTAGCAAAATCATCATCTACTCGGCAAAATTTTGGGTTTATAACAGACAAACTTTTGAAATATCGTCTTGTAAGTTTGTTATTAGCTCGTGGACATTGCAAGGAGTAAACACATAACTAAACAATAGTTTATTCCATTAGCCAAAAACGATTCTGACATATAAACTCACAACATTTCGTTAGTACGAAAATCACTGTAATAAAATAAATAATTCACAACTTTAATTCAAAACATACGGAAGCCCTGAAGGGCCAAAGAGTAAGCGGTCATTTTTTACACCGCCGTGTTTCAAACACGGCGAGCCGTGTTTGGAAGGCGGCGAGCCGTGTTAGAAAGGCGGCGAGCCGTGTTTGAAAGGCGGCGAGCCGTGTTTGAAAGGCGGCGAGCCGTGTTTGTAAGGCGGCGAGCCGTGTTTGGAAGGCGGCGAGCCGTGTTTGAAAGGCGGCGAGCCGTGTTGTAAAGTCGGCGAGATGTATTTGAAATTCGGCGAGTATTTTGATAAAGTAATTAAGAGTAATAATTAGATATCTGATATTAGATTAGGTATATGACTAGATATAATCTCATTTGCAAACTAATTAAAAAATATTACAACTTTCATGCCAGATTTCTATGAAATCAGAGGTCCCAAAAACAAAGAAAACTGTTTGGTTATGGTCATCATAACAAATGCACAGACTATTTTTGCTCCAGAGATTTGATTGTTTTGGTTATTTTCAATTTTATAAGAGGATGAAAATCCGTTTAAGAGTCAATAAAAAAGCTTTTAATTATTAGTCTTAGTTAATTTATCGAAATGCTCGCCGAATTTCATATACTTCTCGCCGACTTTCAAACACGGCTCGCCGACTTTCTAACACGGCGATCGCCGCCTTTCTAACACGGCTCGCCGCCTTTCTAACACGGCTCGCCGCCTTTCTAACACGGCTCGCCGCCTTTCTAACACGGCTCGCCGCCTTTCTAACACGGCTCGCCGTGTTTGAAACACGGCGGTGTAAAAAATGACCGCTTACTCTTTGGCCCTTCAGGGCTTCCGTAAAAACAAGGAGTTGGCGAGCGGACGAGCAGTCGAGCACACATGGAGCGATGGAGCCAAAATGGCTTTCTGGACTAGAGGCAGGATTAAGAATGAATAATATTAACCTACTTACTATGAAAAATGTAGAATGTTCCTGAAATGAAGAATTGTCCATTGTTCGATCATGGAAAACGTCATTTTCCAATTCTTCATTGCTAATCCAGTCGAAAATAATTAAACCATTGCACTTGGATCTATGTCTTTTCTTTGCGAACATGACCAAACAACATTTTGACAATTATTTTATTTTAAGAACGACCGAACATATGTACAATCAAGTTTATTCCTGTTAAAGGAACAAATTACAACATGTAATAAGAAAAGTATTTTATTATTTATAACAGTTATTTTTTATGTAGTTTTGGATATCTGTATAATCAAAGGAGGTGGGTATTGACGGTATTGTTGTAGGTGCGTTGCTCATTACCCTATATTACGGTATATAATTTAATTCCAGTTTCAGTAAACATAAACCTTTTGACCCATGTAACTGAAAAACAATACATAATTGAATAGGACACATAACATGAGGGTTAACATTTTTTAGGCCAACCCTGGACATT
Source organism: Neoaliturus tenellus (assembly GCA_030545055.2). Taxonomy (NCBI): domain Eukaryota; kingdom Metazoa; phylum Arthropoda; class Insecta; order Hemiptera; family Cicadellidae; genus Neoaliturus; species Neoaliturus tenellus. Next base: position 30,520 of record JAQYXR010000314.1, on the reverse strand, counting down.
TTTGTGATACCGTATGACTTGATATAACCATGATAACCCCTATCCCCCGGTACAAAAAAAAGGATTAAGGAGACAATGTTAAGGAAAATATAATCACTATATCACTATTTTGAGACAGTGACCTCACATAGTGGGTATTTAAACCTGGATATGAATAAGAGATGAGTGTAGGATGTAGGACGATCTTGTAGTATTGTTACTGACTAAGGCCGACATTCTCCTTAGACAGGACTGTTAAATTAATAGACCAACAGCCAGTTGTATCTAGGAACCTACAGTTTAACGTGGGATCCGAACCACAATTTCGACCTCATGTATACGAATTGGTCTAATTATGAGGATGGTCTTTATGGTTGGACCAATTCGTATATTAATGTACCTAATAGACTTATCTACAGTGTAATACAATCAAAGTGAACTAGTTTCAGTATTGAATATTGTAGAGTAAACAGGGAGAGATTTAAGTTAACACAATTGTTTATGTTAAGTCTGTCAGTGGATGGATTTGCAACTCTAACTCATGTCTTATGTTTGTCATATTTACTTAATGCTCAAAATTGTGAACAGATTTTAAATTAAATAAATGAAAAAAATAGGCAAGCATGCTTCTTTTCCTCCTTTGATTCTTGATTCTTAAAAACGTTAAAGGTTTTATTGGGTGGGGATAACCGTGTGAAGCTGGTCTATTATTAATAAACGGTATCAGTTAACTGACACATACTTTCTCCCAACAATATAAAAAAAGATGTTAAAAGCTTCAAACATAAATGTCTTGATGACTCAGTCGGATAGCTACCAGCTGAGCAGCGTGAGTTTGACCCTACGCGCGTCTGTGACTTTTAACAACGTACTGCGTTTACCGCTAAACGAAAAATTGAATTTTCTCCGCAACCACTTGACATAGAGCAAAAATTGTAAATACTGGATTATTTAGTTTTTTGAGCTTGATTTAATGGTGGTAGGTAAAATTTATTTCAAAATAACAGCTATTTTGAAAATCCAAAAAAATGATTTTTGAAACACGTATTACGCCATAACTTTTGAACGAGCATTTTCTCGGAGATGCGGGTGGTGTCATTTTATTCACCATTTCAAGCTTAATCTTCCACAAAATTTTAATCAAAATCGTTAGAGCCGTTTTTGAAAAATTTGGATTTTTCACGATTTTTGAGGGTTTTTGGGGGTAAAATACCCTTAAAAATCAAAAATTCAAAAAAATGAAAAAAAAAAACGCCTGGAATTATCGTGGGTTTGAACCTATGTATCAAATTTCACCAAAATCGGACCATTGGGGAATTCTCTAGCTCTGTATACATCCAGACACACACACACACACACACACAGACATCACTCGAAAACCACTTTTTTGGACTCAGAGGGCACCAAAACGGATAAATTTACAAACAACTCAAATTTTAAAATTTTGACGAAACTAATACTTTATCAATATATATATTTATAGGGGGAAAGGGGGCTCCAAAATGGATATATACATCATCAAACTACCGGGAAGTGTTTTACGAAAACAATACTTTCTCCATATACTATGGTATAGGGGGAGAAAGTAAAAATTGAGCGATTTTCATTCAAAAATCGGATCCGATTTCAATCCAATGGTACCAAAAGTATGTAAGGATCTAACAACAAATAACGGAGTTATTGTGATTTTTCTCCCTGAAATCGTTGATTTTGCATTGTAAATAATGCATGTTAAGGCCATTTTAACATAAAATATATCAGAAAATATATAAATATATTGTTTAACATAGAGATAGAGCTCATATATGTATTGTTAACATGGTGGTATCATTGAATTTTATTGTGGTATATATATAGACTGTGATTGTATTGTCCTCCGTTTTGGTGGTGGCACCACTGATTTGAAAGAAAACAGAAAACAGAACAGACAGAACTAAACATGACCATGGCTACCGAAGACTCGAATTTTGTTATTAATTCTGTGAAAAAATTGGACTATTCTGTTCATAAATGCTCAAGTTTTTCCGCCTCTTTTGTTCCATCGTAAGTATATTTTAATTTTTCTTTTATTTTATATTAGTCTGATCCTTAAAAATATCTTTAACCCTACATAACCTATGTTTGTTCCGGATTTTAAACTTCAGATTTTGTTAGGAATGTAATCTTTGTTATTTCCAGAGTTTCTTGTGAGTATTTCTCACAGACTAGCTCAATAGTTATTAAAAAAAAAAAAAAAAAACACTTTTCAATCTTGATGAAGGATTACTTTAAATCATCGGTATTAGGCTGCCATCAGACAACTGGATTGGATCAACAATTAATTGAACATGTCATCTAGATAGGGCAACCTACATTTGGCAATGAAACTAGGCGTATCTGATAGGACTACGGGCCTGATTCAATAGTTTTGATAATATAGTTTAAACAAATGGCATTGTCAAAGTGACCCTTGTGTTGTGAATTGAGGTAAGTTATAATTAGGCCTAGAAGCAGCCAAGCAGTGGGTACGCAGCAGCCTATTTTATTTTACTTATTGCTCCTGCCCGAAACTTCTTCAGTGTGGGCTTAGCCACTGCTGGGAGAGGTTGTTTTGCTTGCCACTTGTGACATTCCACATGCTCAGTTTAGTGTCAGTCGTTTGCCAAATTTGTTGGGGGTGGGGAGCTCACAAATTAATTAATTAGTGTTTGGTAGTTGGTGCATCCAAAGTTGCTCAGCAATTTTGGATGCACAATTATTTATACTAGAGTTGCTGCCTTATCGAAATTCAACCAGAATTCAGTTGTGCCGGACCCAATGAGTTTAAAAATACGGTACTTTATAACTGAAACACCATTTTTTAGCGAATTTGCCTATAGGATAAAGGCCTAGGATAAAATTAATGTCATGGTAATAGCATTGACTATGTACACTTCTAACGTGAGCAGACTTCTCATAGCATAGGAGTGTGTGAAACCTATTGACGGTGGTGCGATCTCGTGCCCTGTACATGGAAGTACACGTAACATATGATGGATAAATTAGTATTACCACTCTTCTCAACCAAGGATGCAACATTTATAGCGTACACCGAACTTCACAAAGGGCCATTCCATGTCAAATCAACAAGGCTCACAACCCGACCCTCTGGGATTTTGATGAAATTTGGTAAGCTGTTAGTCCTAGCAATTGTGAGCACAAAACAATTTTTTGTAATTTTTTATCTCTTGTAGTTTTTTATTTATCGATTTTTCAAAATGGCCAAAAACGGCATTTTTTGACTTGCGGACAAACTTTCAAACTGCCATAACTTGAGTTCTATTGCACATAGAGAAATCAGAGTGGGCTTATTTTGTAGCTAATCAAAAGGGCTTTAATTTGATATGCATGATGACCATATTTTAAAAACATAAAATTTTCAAAAAGTTTTTCAAAAAATTCAAAATGGCGGATTTAAAAAAACTGTACTTTTAAAAATCTGAAAAAAATATATGTTAATCATCAGACTTTTATCTACACATGGTGCAAGTTTGATCATGGGATGGCAATGGGATCATATTTTTATTTATTTATTAAGTATGTAAGCGAGGCGTGATTTAGCTCTATACTGCAGTTGAAAAGGAATCTCTCAGTCTATGGGTTATTTATTACAATTGTTAAAAGGTACTGATAGAAAAAAAACATCAATAGTGTATTCAACTAATTTTACATGTTTTTATTATATACACATTCTATAATCATATGATAGTACCGTAACCTACATATGATTTTCAGAAAGGAAGAAATATAACTGTTTTTTTTGATAAAAACACATTATACGTGTATACCGGTAAGTCATAAAAAGTCTTAAACATGATTTATAATTATTTTTCATTGGTCAGCCTGGTGCACCCTTGCTGTGGTACAGTGGGTCAAATTGTAATGGTTTAGAAAAATATTTTTTCTCATAAAAAATATAACTTGACTATCATTTGAGGTAAAGTACAAAAAGTCTTGATTTTTTTTTTCTTCCAGTGGTATGAAACCATGCAATTTCTGTGTTCCATCAATGTTGCAGCTATTGTCAAATCTGTTTTTTAAATTTATTTATTGTTTGATGTGGTCATATGTAGTGAGGTACCGTATTCAAATTGTATTTCATGGATGTTATCCTTTACAAAATTATAAAATTCTAGCAAATTAAGAATTTGCTCAGATATTCTTTGTATATGCTGTCAATCTCTTCACCATACCATTTACATCATCGTAAATGGATAAAGATTATTTTTACAATGAAGATTATTATTATTATCTCTGGGTCCTTTTAAATGGGAAGTGGCAGAAAAATGGTATTCTGTACTAGCCCGAAAGTTTTCTCCATGATGGCATAAATTGATAGTTTTTTTCTATTTTTATATTGCGCCACTGAGCTATCATACAAGCAGTAAGTAAATATTAGAAGGTTTCTCTATAAATGTTTTTCTCAAATTTTAATCAAATACAATTATTAATAGGGCTAGGATTACATGATTTATAAATTATGTTTTTGACTTGTTACTATGACGTATTATGTATTTTATCAAAAAACAGTTATACTTCTTGCTTTCTGCCAATCATATGTAGGTAAGCTACCCTCATATATGATTATTGATTAATGTATATTTAATACACTACTGATATTTTGTTTTTTTATTCCTATCAGTACCTAAACAATAACTATCGTTATAAATAACACCTAGACAGCAGGTAGACTGAGAGATACCTATGCACCGGGGGAGACCGGGGTACAGTGGGTCATCTTTTGGTTAATAATTTTTTAATCTAGGCCTAAGAAGTTATTCATCAACATTTTTACCAAATAGCTATTTGTTTGGCTTAACATTTTGTAGTACTATTCAAATTTTTTCTCACCTCTGGGTTTAATATTTTTATGAGAAAAAAATATTTATCCAAACCATTACACTTTGACCTACTGTACCGCAGTAAGGGTGCACCAGGCTGAGCAATGAAAAATAATTATAAATCATGTTTAAGACTTTTTATGACTTACCGGTATACACGTATTATGTGTTTTTATAAAAAAAAAAAAAAACAGTTATAATTCTTCCTTTCTGAAAATCATATGTAGGTTACGGTACTATCATATGATTATAGAATGTGTATATAATAAAAACATGTAAAATTAGTTGAATACACTATTGATGTTTTTTTCTATCAGTACCTTTTAACAATTGTAATAAATAACCCATAGACTGAGAGATTCCTTTTCAACTGCAGTATAGAGCTAAATCACGCCTCGCTTACATACTTAATAAATAAATAAAAATATGATCCCATTGCCATCCCATGATCAAACTTGCACCATGTGTAGATAAAAGTCTGATGATTAACATATATTTTTTTCAGATTTTTAAAAGTACAATTTTTTTAAATCCGCCATTTTGAATTTTTTGAAAAACTTTTTGAAAATTTTATGTTTTTAAAATATGGTCATCATGCATATCAAATTAAAGCCCTTTTGATTAGCTACAAAATAAGCCCACTCTGACTTCTCTATGTGCAATAGAACCCAAGTTATGGCAGTTTGAAAGTTTGTCCGCAAGTCAAAAAATGCCGTTTTCGGCCATTTTGAAAAATTGATAAATAAAAAACTACAAGAGATAAAAAATTACAAAAAATTGTTTTATGCTCACAATTGCTAGGACTAACAGCGTACCAAATTTCATTAAAATGTGGGAGGGTCAGGTTGAAAATTCTGTTTTTCAGGTTGATTTGACATGGAATGGCCCAAAAAGTGGTGACATAACAAAAGTTTCAAACTGGAGACCTATTTCCATATGCTCAGCGTTAAGAAGAGTTTACGAAAGAATATTAGATAAACGCTTAAAGGAGTATATTTCATTTAATAGCAGCCAGAAAGGATTTACTAGTGTTCTAGGGACATACATAAATTCAAACATTTTGGACTCAGTATTACAGAATGCCAAGCAAGAAAAGAAGGACTGCTGTATTATGTTTTTAGATATTGAAAAAGCATATGACAATGTCGGTCATTACCATCTTGACAAAGTCCTGGAATCATTACCCATTCACATGATTCTTGCAACGAGGAAATGAAACACAAATAGAGACTATTAAAGGAAAAACGAAACCAATCATTATAAATCGAGAAGTACTCCAAGGAGCACAGCTATCTCCTACCTTGTTTAATTTGTCTATCAATCATATACTGGACGAACTTAATGAGCCTAAAATTTTAGAGGCATATGGATATAAATTTATAGACACAATTTCAGCCACATCGGTCCTAAGCTTCGCTGATGACACTGTTGTGATAGGTAAAAACAAAGGACGCCGCAAAAGCTCTTTATGATATGACCAATAATCTATTTCAAAATATCAGATAGCTGTAAATGTCAACAAAACAAAATGTAAATAGCATTTATCAGGGGTACCTATCTTACTTCAGAACAATTTTTACTTGATAGCAATCAAATTAAATCAATTAGTAAGCACGACAAAATAAAATACTTAGGAGTAAACTTTAATGATGAAATTATATTGGACAAAGAAAATTTAGTTAAAACCCTTACTGACAAAATTAGAAATGTACAGTTCATTTCAAAAATCAGTTCAAAAACTATTAGTCCTCAACAATTATGTCTGGCCAACTTTAATTTTTCCATTTCAGTGTGCCCCATTAAACAAAATTAGCCAGATCTTTCTTCATGACATAGATTTGATAAGATCATCAATAAAAGAGGTTTTAGAGCTTCCCAATGATATCCCAAATTCCATGGTATATTCTCCAAAGGATTATAAAGGTTTGGGTATCATAAGAGTGTCATGGGAAGCCTATATTCAACACATTAACATTTGTGTTCTGAAGAAGAAGGGGATAAACCCCTATATCTCACAGTACAAAAATTATGATAAGGAAATTAAATATTGCTTTCTAAAATTACAACTAACAGATATAGAACCAAATTCTTGTTTAAAACCAAAATACATTCGGCTTCAAAATTTAGATTTTGTTAATTGGTGTTCCCTTAAACAGAAAGGAAAAGGAGGAAGTGTATTCAAACAATGTATGGCAATAAATAAAAAAAACTGCACGATCTTGAAGGCCTGACTGATTCTGAATTTAAAGATTAGGCCTACATTAAAATTTTGTCAAATACAGCTCCAGTTAGAGGATTACCGGGACGGTAACCGGTGTAGGCATTGTCCTACAACCGAGAACTATACCGTACCCTAGAAACATTGCCACATGTCCTTACCTTGGACAGTGTCCGCATGGTAACCTCTTGAGAAATATCCGACACAACAGAATCAGATCAATAATTGCTGACGAATTTAGGTCATAGTCGTATGAAGTATATGAAGAAGTAATGGCAACGGCAGATAATGACTCAATTCGTCGAAGCGACATAATTAGTCTTGGGCAGAAGTAAAAATAAAGGATATATAATTGATCCGACAGTTTTCTTTTTAAGTTGCGAAAATCAGCCGGAAGACGTGCATAATCAGAAGAGCCAAATATACTGCCAAACAATTAATTTTTACAAAGAAACTTACAAAATTGAATATTTTGAAATTTTTGGGTTATTGATTGGATCAAGAAGCACGATGGCACGACACCAAATTCTGTGATGACCTTTTGGCAAAAATTTAAATTGGAAGAAAATTTAAACAGAAGAAATTATATTTGGTTGCGGTGACAGCTGTGAAACACTCAGCAGTAATTTTAATACATCATCTGTACAGTTAAAAATCATTTGTATTGGTATTCTTTGTTTAATGCAACCTACAATGGTAGGAAGATTGTTAATTTATTTGAAATAAATTTTCTATATACGGTATTTCATGAGTTCGCGAACCAGTATGATTGGGTCATAGGAACAGGGTTTTATGGGGTCTCAAAGGGGTAAAATGGTAGTTTTGTACCTCAATTTTCAAAATTCAACAACTTAAACTAAAACCATTTAAAAAAACTTAAAAACAAACAATTTAGTATTTTGAATTTTTAACTTGGCTTAACAGATTACACAGAAAAAGCCAAAAATAAGTTTCCCATAATAATTTTGTTATTTGTAGATAAGGAGACCCAAGCCAAAACGCTAAGCACGTCTGCATCTAATGGGCATTTTGTGCAAGTCCACTTAAGGATGGGATATTGAAGGGAGAGAAAGGGTGAGAGACGGGACATCAGATGGCTGCTTGACCATTCAGAGGGCCAATTCCCTTGCTCTTATGACAACTGATTTTCAGGTTCAAACAGGCGGTCCGCTCTTCCCTCTAGATGGCCAACCACCCCACTGTCCATTCATGTTCTAGCTGGGAGTTTCCATGCCCGAAGCACGTACTTAGCCCCCCGCTGTCTAGAACATGAACATATCATGAAGTAAATTGAAGGTTTAAATACCTGTCGTCAAGTGATCCTCTAGTCTTGATAAATCTCGACTACAGCTGTTTCATATTCCAAGAATACATCTTCAGGTCAGAACGTCAGTTGGCACTTTTTAAAAACTACCCATCTGAATTGATTTCGTCAAAAATAACACTAACATTACACGGACACAAGTACACAAAACTGATTTGGCCAAATTTAACAAAAGCGGAAACTACTGACACGAGCACATGCGGCGCCGACTATTGATCAGTCATCACTCATCAATCGTCGGTGCCGCATGTGCTCGTGTCTTGAGTTTAAAACCTTTGTGTACCAAAATATTAGCTTATATTCCTTATTATCAGATAAACAGTTAAACACCATATATCCTCCATTACCACTGATGAATTTTATATTTTTTAGGAACATCCAGGAAAACAAGTCAACCGATCAAACATCAAGATGGTCTTCGGAATCAAACAATCCACCTCAGGTAGGCCTATATAACAATTCTACTCTGATTAGTACTCTTAATTATTGTATAGTGGATTCCTGTTCATCCGAACAATGTGATGGATGGCTAGTCCGCATAACCCAACTGTAGAATGAAGCGGAGTCAAGGGCCTTGAGTCATTGTTTTCATTGATGCAATGACCAATTATTTGTATTACATTCTCTATTATAAATGAGCTAATACAAGTGATCCTCCAAAAATGAGATGTTGAAATTTCATAAAAATGTGTATTTAGGCCTTATAGTTACTTATATTAAAATGCCGTACATTGCATGCTATATTAAAACAAATGTAGGCATACTAGCTTTTTTAGCCCTTTTTACAGACATTTTTGCTGTGCCTTTTCTCCTTGATTGTAACCTAGCAAAAGAATCAATAACTGAAGTTAAGTCCAGGGAGTTCAGCAGTTCTCATTCAATATTCGAGATTGCTATGGAAGTCTTTCTTCAGAAGATTGGCTTCTTAAATTATTTTTTACACTTTTAAGGGAAGAAAAAGATCTTTCTGCTGAGCAGTTTGGTTTATGTGTGCTTGCAAAGATATGCCCTTGCGCTGTGAAGTGGGGAACGAAGGAAACAGGGGGAGGTGTTTACTTCGTTCGCCACTACGTAGCAGCAGCCCGTGGCAAAGGAACAGCAGAAGGATGCTTCCGTCAACCACCTGACCTTGGTTTTTCTATAGCTATCTAGACGGTCAGCTTATGCCTTATCACCACCAGGTGACTTGTTTTGAGTTAGTGCAAGTATTTCTGACTTAAATATCAATTACAGACTTAATCTAATCGCTGCAGCATGCTGTAAAATAGTAGCTTATGTATATCAAACAAATACCTAAGCGAGTTCAAGTGGTTTAAGTATAATATTATTTAATTCTAATACAATTTGTAACTAAATTTTTAATCATTTTTACATTAAAAATTTTTGAACTAAAAAATTATCATCAGCCTTTGTAGCTTTATTTTGCTCTGTAAACATAGACTTCAGATGTGTATGTGGAATGTGTTAGTCAAAGTAAGGGGATGAGGGGATCTAAACCACTGTAGCTGTGGTCCTGAAGTCCGTCACTACACCACCAGGTGACTTAAACTAATCACCTTTTAGTTGGCCTGTATGATGTTTTTTTTCAGTTTCTCATTTTAAAACTATCACAACCAGCAATTGTGAAATCGATAACTTTTGGCAAATACGAGAAAAATCATGTGTGCAATCTTAAGAAGTTTAAGATATTTGGTGGAATGACTGAAGAACACATGATGGAGCTACTAGACACGTAAGTTTTGAATAATATTTATTTACATTGTTATTGATTCATAGATATTTATATTATTACCTTACTTGATCATAAATTATGTTAGCATGTCTTTGATAGCTGATATTTATTTTTATGTTTACAGAAATTTCTAAAATAATAATTTTGAACAAAAATCCACCATTGAGCAGTGGCTGTAGTTCATTGGTGGAGCTCTGGGTTATCCCAGGATGTCGGGATTCAATAAGATCGGTCGGCCACTCCAGTGGTTCACAAGATATTAAGCTTGTGTGTACAGTTAAGAATTAATAAAACAACTCACTATCTGTAACACAGTTTTAGAAGTTTTATCCACCTTTAAGTAAAACATCATTGATATTTTATGTTGTAGTGGACTGAGGAATGACAACATTGAAGAAACGTTTACACTGAGGCATACTGTGGGAGGCCATGTGTTTCCTTGCAGGTAAATATTGCAAAGTTAAACTAAAATATTTTGAAATATTGTTAGTTGAATGAAGCAAAAGACGTTTTATTTATTTTATCTTGCGCTAGAAATTCAAAGCTTTGGTTAGACGTCTGCAGGTAATGATTTTTCAAGATGGGGGTCAGGTTTCAAATGATCTGGATTAGCATTTATTTTTGGGCCAGTCCAGGTAAAGAGTCGAGTTCATGGGTTACAGTGGAAGCCCTTTAATCCGGCCACCTCGGGACCGGACCACCGGCCGGATTTCATAATGGCCGGTTTATCCGGCGGTTTACTAAACGGGTTAAACAGAGACCTGTATTATATGTCCAACAATGAACTATTAGGACGTATTTAACAATGAAGGGTATCACGCTTGCCCAATCAATGCTATGTATCAACTTTTTAAACATCATGATTTGCTCCTTCTCAGACATTGTATCGCCGAAATGACGATCGGGAACAGACAAGCAGCCGCTGGCGATGAAACTGCGTTTAACAGACAGTAATACTGTCTTCTATCAACTAAGGCCCTAACTTATAAATGGGACCGCAAAAGCAACAAAATCTGTTTATAGTGACCTAAATTCCGTGTTACATCGACGATCGGGTCGCTATCAACGACTATCAACGAAGGCCCTAACTTATAAATGGGACCGCAAAAGCAACAAAATCTGTTTATAGTGACCTAAATTCCGTGTTACATCGACGATCGGGTCGCGAAAGACCCAACAAAAAAATAACGATTAAAGAACAATTAGAGCACTCACACTAAGTTTTAGAAGATATCCGAAACTGACTCGTCCAGAAATCGTCAATTAAACTGATATATTTTAGTGACATAACATAGGTCAAGTTCATGATGTAAAGGACTACTCATAGGTGTGATACTGCGCAGGTTTGATGTTGTCAGTATCGAGAGTTATCAGCTGTTATTAAATTATGTTTACAAACAATCAAAACTCAAAATATTGTCAAATATTTACAAGCCGTTCTGATGTGTTTTTCTGTTTGTTTGTAGGAAAATGTTTAAGTTTTTTACGTTTAATTGAGTTTTAGGGCTTAGACCTACATTAAAGAAATGTTTGCCTATTTCCTCACCTCAATCAAACTTACCAACTGTCTTATTTATTAACTTCAAAACTGAACCAGGACGTCTAAGAAAACTTCTTTTTTTACATCAGAGCTATGGGATGCATCTACGATCACCCTGACGCACTGCAGTTTCACTACAGATTAGGCCTACGTTGGTACATCATTGGCAAACACTCATCTAACATTTTCAACTTAAAATATAACGTTGAGCCTGATGAAGAAACGTGTTTTAGTGCTAGGGTAGGAATGGCCATCAGTCTGAAAAAGATACTGAAAAGGAGTGTCAAACAGCGAATATTCTCAACTGTGTGGTGAGTCATAATTGTGAGAACAAAACTCCAAAGAAAGTGATGATTACGACAATTTGAAGAGGAATCATTCAGAAACATACAATTATTCTCAGGGAGTATGTTTTCAGAAGACGCCCTTAATTATGTTGCCGGCTACGCGGCTTTTAAGCTTAAAAACAGTTTCCCAACTTAGGAAGATTCTCTTATGAGCACTTAAAAGCAGCTGATTCACGTGGAGAAGATATTGTCTTGGATTTTGAGACTGTGTCACAGGGGGGGGTTTGTGTGTACCGGACAGTAACTTTTTTAAAGCTGCATTAATTGTGGAGGACGTTTTAATAGAGTTCAAGGAATAAATAATGTTTGTAGCCAAGGGAAAAACAGATTGTTAAAAAAGTTTTGTTTCTTCTAAACCAATGATAACAGACTTTGGAGTGCCGGAAGAGGCTGTTATTAGACTAATTCGAATTATGACTTATCTCAGAGTAAGACACCTAAACAAATCTCATGAAAACCGTAAAATGATGAAGTTGAATAAGTAAACAATGTTTTACCATTTAGCCTATGTTTTTCAAATAGTTAGATGATTTTTTTTTTAGTTTTTTAATGAAAAAGTTGGTATATATGCTCGTTTTAAAAATTATTTTTAATTAGTTAAGTTTGTTTTGCTAATCGCCATAACACAAACGATGGACACAAAATAACTTTTAAGTTAAATTTTATCTCAAATATACGGTGGTAAGGCAAAAAAAATGATAACATATTTATCTCTGTAGACCCGAGAACCACTTTCATGGTGTAAAACATAAGTTTTTTATAATTAGCCTATATAACCTATATTATAAAAAAATCAACGTGTTGAATGACAAAAGTACTATGAAATTGCATTGAAAAAATACTCTATTAGGCCCTACCAATTTAACATTGAAAATATTAATTACTATTGACAAATGTCAAAGGTCTGAATTAACCTAAGAGGCATGAGAGTTTCTCTTTCTTCTCAGTTTTCAACTTCTGTAAAAATATTCCCTACTTTGTTTTGCAACGTTAATTTTTTCGACGAGGCAGAACAATTGTAGAATAATGTAGAATATTTTTAAAAATATCTGCCGCATTTTAAAGCTACCTAAAATACACTTTTAGGCATATTTACTCAATAGTGAATGACGAAGACCTTTCCTAAATTATGTCGTAAATTATTTTGTTTTTTCTCACAATTTAATTTTAATTTTTAAGCTACCTGCGGCTGTAAATATTTATATAGGAATTTTATTCTATGCTTGCAGACCTGCAATAATTGTAGTTTATAAAGAATATTTTTCTTGAAGTAAAATGTAGGCTACTATCCTTATATTTAAACCATCTGAAATTTAAAAAATAACAATTAATTAAAAGAACAAAAATACGTTATAAACAATGGCGCCGATTGCTTTAATAAACGTAAATGAAAACAATAGTAAATTGTTGAATCTTTTTGAAAGAAAAATGCAAGTTTATCTTACGACATTTACGAGTAGCATAACGTTGCGTATACGGCCCTTACAAGGTGTCTAACCTATCAGTCAATGAAAACAAACACTTGAGTAAAAGCTGATCACATGTTTAAAATCAAAACAAATGACGTCAACTTCGAGGGATGCGCAGAACGAACCAATTTTCGTCTCCGTAGGAACACACCTATGTGTAGTCACCTTTCATCATGGGTCAAGTTGACTCTTGTCTATTTTTTATGTAGGAAACGCCTGGGGCTAAACATTTGATTTCCGGAATACAGGGGCCGGATTATCTGGCGGCCAAACCATTCGAGGCCGGACTAGAGGGCTTCTACTGTATAAGTTAAATAAAAATTTGGATAGGACTCAAGAATCTTGTAAACATTTAAAAGTTTCAGGGTTTTTTTTTTAATGTTGTATTGAGTATGAACTACCCGACATTCATTCAGGCAATAGGTACCCGCCCAACCTGATCTGTAATCAAAGGACGTCTGAATAAAGCCTCTAGCTTGGGTGAGGCAGAATGAGAGTGATGAAAGCCAAAAATTCTAAATTTATCAAGAATCATAGTAAAATGCCATCAACCCATTTTTGACCATTTTTAAACTTTATAAAACACCGTTCCCATGGTCTGATCATCCCTACAATCACTTGATTGAAAGCTCTTGACATGAAAACTCCAGAAAAATTGACAATAGATCAACCGTTTTAAAAATATAGTTCTAAAATTTCTGTGGTGGCTGCCAATTTGGGATCCTTTTTTGATTTTTGCAGTCTAGCCCCTCACGGTTCATATCTGAAATCTGATGAAAATTATTACTGTTGAATTCAATTATCTAAAACTCTTGTATTTGAGGTTTTTATTCTATCTTTTATGGTTTTCACACTAAATCACTTTAAAGTTCAAAGTTGAGTTTTAATGCCGGATGTAACATAACTTGTTTAAGCATTCCCAGAAGTCAAAACCCCTAAATCATATACTTGATTGAAAGCTTTTGACATGAAAACTCCAGAAAAACTGACGATAGATCACCCTCTTTAACAGTTTAAAAATTATAGACCTTTACAAAAGGCAGACTAAAAAAAAAAAATGACGATGGATTCCTAATTTCCCAAGGGCTCCACCCGATACGCCTTTAAAGTTTCCATGTTTTTTTTTTTATAGAAGCCACATTTATTGATCAGAACATGATTAATTACATTTAGGAATATTACTTTATTTAATTTTAAAACCAGTTGTTCTCATTAAAAGTATTGAGGGAAGATTGGTAATAAAAAACTAAAGGTTATTATAAACTTGAGGTGAGTGAGCCTAGCAAACGGGCTGAACCTGATTGTGAGTGAGCGCCTGAACGAGCTCACCTGAAGTTTATAAAAACTCTGTGAGTCACCTCCTGTATTTTGAAAACTAAAGAAACCCATGTAGAGTTAACACTAAATCAATTTTATTTCTTTTTAAAACACCTACGCATTTATTTATGAATTTAAATCACTACTTAGAACGCCAAAACACAATATTTAAAACATCTGATTTATTTTAACACACAGGTACATTAAAATTATGCCACTTCAGTCATGGGGTCCTTGTTTCAACTTCAGCATCTGGTTTGTTGAGCTGAGCGGAGTGAATGAACCTAGTGTAGTAGATCCTGCGTTAGAGTGGTTTAAACAGGTAAGTCAGCCCAGACTTTTGTGTTTACATAACTACTTTTACATGGCCTTTACAAGTGAAAAATGATTAGATAACGTGCTTTAAATGAAATACTGTAATTTTTTATTGATCCAAATAATATAATGATCATAAGTGAAAACCATTGTTAGTGGTGAGGCACTAATTTGGTGCCTTCTTGTCATATATCACATATCTTGTCATATGTTTGAAATTGAACCTTTACTCAAGGTTTTCTGAAAAAATCCAAATCTGTAGAGGTACAATAAGCTCTCATATTTAAGTTTGAACTATTTTAAAGATTTAGAAGGCTGAGTTGTGGTGAATATATGAGTTAACATATCTAAAATGTTGGGTAAAGGCATTAGCTGTAAGCGACTGTCCATAAATTACGTCATCTGAAAATAGGGGGGCAGGGTACAGATTGAAAATGACGTAGGTTGATGTGCAAGGGGGGGTCGGCTTTGATATGACGTCATTTAAAAAATTATATTCTACATCAAATCTGACAGTAAAACAATGACAAATTTGTACACAATTCAACTATTATAAAATAATTATCTAATAAAATACATTAGACTATTTTTAGGCGTTGTTTTGTAGTTTATTTTAGTTTACTTTTTCATTGAGAAAGTCATTTTGGCTTTATTTCTGAAGGTAAATTAAGATTTGATTGGTCAATATTTTTAGTTTATCAGGTAGCGTTAATCGTCAGACCAAGGTAAGTAGGAAGGGTGATACTATATGTGGTTTACTACACGAGGGTACTACAGTGGTTAGTAAATGAAAATATCCGGTTTGAATAGTTCTTTAAACAAACTACCCCCAAAATGGGGATCAAAAGTTAATTGATATTCTTAATAAATCAATAAAGAATAGAACTTAAGTAGCTTTGAAAAAATCATTATTTTTACTTAAAATGGAGGTTTGTTAAAAATTACATAATTTTTCTGAGAAGGAGGGGGGGGGGGGGTCAGACAAATTATGATGCTAGGATGATTTTAGGGGGGGGGTGGGGATAGGGTCCAAAAATGGCCAAAAAGCGATGACGTAATTTATGGACGGCCCCTAAGAGTTTTTTTAAGTGTTCTTTTGTCAGATTTTAACAAAACGAAACCTGGCAGTTACTCAGATGAGGAGGAAATAAACTTTTAGAAAGTGATAAGTATTTGAATTTGACCATTGATTTTAAGCTGTTTTTTTTTTTTTTTTTTTTTTTTTTTTTTTTTTTTTTTTTTCAAATAGACAAAGTAGTGAAGAAATTAAGTTCAGAAATTTTTATTTTAGATACGGTAATAATCTCTTATATTTGTTCACTTTGCATTATTATTCACATCTAACTAATAATGTCGCCTTGGGAAACCTCAAGGGATTCTCCGTGGTCAAAAAACTACCTCGGATTAAGAACTATTGTTGATTTAAAATTCAAGCAATTGTGCAGGTCAATTTTCAGAAGGAGCAATATTCTAACCTCTCCTTGATTATACATTATTCCGGTTTTTAAAAAGGAAAATAGTCTTCACCTAGCTTACTTGAGATAATAACAATCAAACAGCTTGTAAATCACACAAAAAACATGTTTTTCCCTGGTATTTTGTTGTTAGGGGGGGATTCTTTTTCTTTTCTTTTTTTTTTTTTTTTAAGAGGTTGGCAGACCTCTTTTTGCCTTACTTTGCCCCGTCCACATAGACTATTGATCTGTGCGTGGAACGTATTAGACAAAAGAAGGGGGTGAGCCGCTACAGTACAAGGCGAAAGGTACTGATAAAAGTCACTGGCAGAATGCGGATTCGAACCCACGACATTGCTGCCATGGTCCCGAAATCCGGCACGCTAACCACTACGCCACCGACTCACCCAGATCACATAAATTAATCAGAGGAAAGGAGAAAATGACTGAGTTTTCAGTTACAATTGAATCTGTTCCTACTATTGTAAAGTATTGCCAAATTTAATTATTGTAAATTAAAACTCAGCCACTTTCTCCACCTTTGGTGAATTCCACCATTGGGACAAAATATTAGTGAAAAATGTATGGTTTTTATGACTATCTATATTCTGTTTGATTATAATTTTATTTTATAATTTTCATTTTCAGGATTGTAACAGAATTTTTTGTTTGTTCTTTCCAAACTTTATCAGCGCGATGGCTTTTCTTTACAAAATCATAAATTTTTCACTCACTGTTGTTAAAAAATCCAGCTTTATTTAGCCTGCAACAACTACACCATAACTACAGTTTACACTATAGATCTGATCACCCTTGTCTCCTAATAGCACTACTTTTTTCAGTAATCAAATTTAGTTATCCTGCTTTAGGTTATACAACGTCCATTATCTTAGTTTGAAGGTTGAATCCAGAATAAAAAATTTGTAATCTGAATTCAGAATAAAAGTGTGATCTGATTTCTCGGTACAGTACACTCCAGTTCATTTGAACTAATATGGTGATGCCGTTTCAGCTGTAAAAAATTCAGATGAAGTAGTCACCCATGTATCTTCAATTTTGTCTCAATGGCAACCAATTACGGTTACATTTATTATTACTGATGAGCTAACCGATCTGATAATAAGATATATAACCTTGTAATGTAAAAGTGAAACACTTATAACAGTGACAAAATCGAAGGAGATAAAGCATCAGAGCCTTTACTAAAACATTAAATAGATTACAATGCACATACTAAAACATATGATGTTATGTTACTAGTACTGTGCTAAAAATGAGACAAACAATAATTTACTGTATATAAAACACTGATATAACAGATAAAAAGGCTTATTATTTATTCAATGTAACGCAGGTCCAGTCGTAAAATTAAAATTTAAAATGCGATTTGAGAATTGAAAATTTACTTCCAGTCCCACTTCTATTTATGTGCGAATACTTGCACCGCCTCTTCAATCACATCGAGGGGTGCAAGTTATAAATAAATGCCTGGCAATGTAAAATTCTATACATTTGTGTTCTGCGGGCATAATGGATAACAGATAGAAGGGGCTAATTATTATTTCTTTTGAAGTTAAACATTTGAGATCATCTTGTGGATGAAGTGAATTTCAAATGTCACTTAGTTGGATGAACAAAAGTGTACTGTATTAAAGTTTCTCAAATATGTCACAATAGAATAACGGATAGGTTTTGTAAAAGTTTTAATTTAAGTTATATTTTTTATATTTATATTTTATATATTTATTTAAGCTATATTTTTTCATAAAAAAACATTTATATTGTATATTCATTTATTACGTGAGGACGATTGTCAATGTGGCAGCACCAGAAGCGGGAGGCCATTCGGTTGTGCTTGAAGCACTTCCGGCAGATGAACTACACGGAGGCGTTTGAGGCGCTGCAGCGAGAGACGCACGTAGAGCTGGAGGACCCTCTGCTGAGCCGACTGCACCAGACGCTGGTGGAGCAGGGCGACTACGGGGCGGCCGAGGGCTTCGTCGAGCAGGCTCTGGCCAGTCAGTACCCACTCACTAGACACATGTCCTTTTGTCTGTTTTATTAAGGAAACCTCTTATATTAAAACCCTACTTTGTTTAAAATCTCAGCTGTTTTGAACACATAACATAGCATCTAAAACTTCGGCCTAGTTTTTATTTGAGCACAAGAAATTTGGAGTTTATTGACTTAACTTAAAATGATTTCTCTAATAGTTAACACCTACACTGTGGAAATTTTAAATCAATTGTAGTGAGTTACAATCCATGAAAGCTGGCAACATTCTCACGATTAATCATTTCATTCATAATAAATTTTTACAAGCATTTTACAAAGTTTATACTGGCATAAATGTAGAGTGCCGTGAATTATAATTTTATTACTTCTTACTAAACACTAAAAATTAGTAAAAACTTAGACAAATGTAGTTGAACCTCAATATAACAAACCTGAAGGGGAATGTGAAAGCTTCATAATATCAAGGTGTTCGATGTACTGAAGTTCATTATATCAAGGTGATTTTCTACAAACTTTGATATACCGAGGTTCACCACAACTGTTCATTACTTATATCCAATAGGCCTAGCAAGTGAAGTATAAACACTTTCACTTCCATCAGATGTCTTACATTTTGCCATTGCACAAAATAATAGCTTCAGTCATTGGTGTAATGATATAAGTTGTTATAAAGCCCTTCATAGAGTTTTGTCACTAACTGATTAGGACAATGACTATCAATCGTGACGCAGAAAACTAAACAGTGCTGCAAACACTCAAACAAGCATTGAGCGGGACTAGAACACGTCTGTGCTCTTATTCATTTTGTAAACTTGGGTTTGTAAAATCGATACGAGAATAATGCAAAGTGCATTTGCTCAAAATGCAGAAAAATGCGTAACCATTACTTTTGAAATGATTGGAAACAACCCTAACACAGTTAATAATTTAACTGCAAGACGCTAGACAAGGGACTAGACACAAGAAAATGGATGAGTTCAACAATTCACTTTGTTGTTCATTTTTAAATATGATATGTTGAGGTTTTGCCGTCAAATTTCAATACTGTAGAAGCTCTCTTAACCGACCCCTACGGATCCAGACTATGGTCAGAGAACAAAAAAAGTGAGTTACACCAAATAACCAGGAATACCTGTTAAAATCACTTAAAAAAAGAAGAAATGTTAAAAATTGTTGCAATGCAATTAATTGTTCCTAACACAAAAAATTAGTTAATAAATTAAACATGCAGTTATGATATAAAAAACTGTTGAATAATAGCTATTTGTGTAATAAGAGCGTAAAGTACGTCATTGCCACTCGAGAATTGTAGATTTCCGCACGAAGTGTCAGCTGAGTGCGGCCAAACAATTCGAGAGCTTCAATGACTATTTGCGCTCGTAATATATACAAGATTTTTCCTACCAACATAATTGTTACATATTACATGTTTTATTGTATACAAAATGTCATTTAGATTATTTTTTATTTGTTTCTGTTGGAACACAATGTTAACTATCAAACATAACCTCAAAACTAAAAAAGAAGCAATTACTAAACGACAACAATGAATAACAGCTGTAGTATGGTTTGTAATACAGCTGATTTAAAATTGCTGTTTGATCTAGCGTGCGGTAAAGAATCATTGCTGCTCTAGAGCGGGAAAGAAACGGAAACCGGAAATGAACTGTTTTGCATAGGGGTTACAGGTGTGGCAATGCGATTACTTCCATGCAGTGGTAGGAAAAAAATTTTTGCAAACACAGCACAGTAAACAATGCATGCACGAAATATTGACAGCAACCGACTAAATTTGACTTGCTACAAAACGTATGATCGACCTGTTGAATCATGATAGATTTAAGGGGAATTGGAAAAATTAGTGAAATCGATTTTTAATGATTGTTTGTGTGACATGAGTGATGTGGTGTGTTACAGACGGTCTGCTGAACTGGTACGTTTCGCGGCAGGAGTACCGCGCTGTGTGGCATACGCTGGCCAGTGACAAGCCTCGACCGGGCATGCGCGGCGGCCACCAGATGTGCATGGACCCACACACCGAGACCATCTACCTGCTCGGCGGCTGGGACGGCAATCAGGTAACCCGTCATTCCGGATAACTTACATTTCAGTAGTAGACTATGGTGCTTGACTGTGCGCTTTATGACTTGACGCTGTTTCCATTGATTGTTACTGGCCCAATTGTAGATAAAAACACTGAATTTTATCACAAGGGATTTTGTTGCTACTACGGCCCATTTTCCACAGTCCTATCGTCTTTTAGAGCCATAACTCGGTCTGACTGAATAAACCGCAAGAGTAGCATCATCTCTGGGTTCAACTTTCACCAATCTTGACAAAGCCTAAGTCCACATTGAGTTAAGCTTGTGGGGTTTAAAATCCTGCAAAATTATCCATGATTATCAATTGTATGGTGTAATATTTGTGAATGTAGTCAGTAAAAGCTGATCAAGCCATATGGCATTGATGCAATATAGATAAAACTTTATGCAGATTGGACCTGAGTTTAGTAAATTTTCTTAAAAGATTGGTTTCAAAATTAAATATTTTTAAAATCAAATTTTTCAACTCAACAAAGAAAAAAGGACATAAAATAAGCGAGAAAGTCTTAAAAAATTGAAAAAAGTTTGTAATTAGTCTTGAATGATAATAAAACAATAAACCAAGCACCTTGCACACTCTCATGTTCAAATTATATTTTTTGTCTTCCAGTAAAAAACTAGACACCAAGAAAATTGAAGTAAATAATAATTCTTTGAGTCAACAAAATTCAATTAAGTACAGTTGAAGTACAGGGCATAGCTACTACTTAATACTAGTTACTGAATTAAAGTACTAGTTAGATGGATTAATTGGGCATTTGAACAGCTATACCGGTTTAACTTCAGTGCAACTCACACTGTAATGACCGTTAGTTTATTTAATTATTATTTAATCGGTTGAAAAGACATGAAACTGGTTTGGAATGTTTGAAAAGAGTTTGAAATGTTTGAAACCTTTGAGAGTTTGAGAAACAGCTTAAAAATACAAAAGCCAATTTCTTTGAAATTGGCTGAGTTGTAAGTGGTTTTCTAGAAATTCCATTTTCTGGTCGTAGACAAAACGAAATCTATTAATTAATTTACCAACATTTCCATTGTAGATTAAAATATGCTTAGCTCTGTTAGAGTAATTTAAATTTATACTTTTTTATTTTCTTTGTCATAAAACTGCACATTTTCTGATAAGCAACATCAGTTTATTCTGAATTGTAATTTTAATCTGAACATTTGTTATAGGACCTCAGTGACCTTTGGGCGTACCATGTACCGACTAAACATTGGACCCTGATTTCTCGAGATACTGAACCTGAGGTTAGTCTACCTTAAAATGTTCTACAAATGTTGTGAAAAATCATAAAGAAATATTTAACTAAGGTAATATAATTTTGACTATAACATTGTAATATAATATTGCATATTTCACAATGACCTATTGGTTTTCATGTTGCTAGGGTGGTCCAAGTGCAAGATCCTGTCATAAAATGTGTCTTGATCCAGAAAGAAGACAAATATTCACATTGGGGAGGTATTTAGACACCCAATACCGGACTGCTGAAAATCTCAAGGTAAGAAAAGGTCGTAATCAACAAAAACTAATTCACAGTTGTTTTTTGGAGCCTCTCTTTAATTTTCAAATAAAGAAATTGTGAAAAATTAATTCAATACTTACTTGTTTTACCTGTGTAAACTTTAAGTGCTGTAAAGCTCTTCAAAGTCATCTTCACCCTTGTAAAAACACTGAAGACATGCTTCCGCATTCCCTTGTTTCGGACAGTGTTTTGGATATTTAATGGTCAAATATATGTTTTCTGGAAAATTAGGTTAGATCTAGGTACCTTATAGCTGATATATCAGTAAAACAAATTATATTAGTAGAAAAAAATCTTAAAATCAAGTAAAATTGATTTTTTTTGTAACGTCACTGACAGTAATATTTTCACACTCTCAAACTTTTACGGTGTGAGGGACCTAATATAACAATTCAACTAAACAATTGGCATGTTTAAATCAAATTGGTTGAAAAACGGCGTCTGAAACAGGAGAGTAAAATACCAAAAGCCATTAACTTAGCCGACTGCGCAATAGCGCAGGTGCTAATAAGCCCAAAAGTGAAAATGACTTAACTGTGATTACACTAACTGACTCTCACGCAATACAATAACAAAATATTGAGTTTGTTGACAGTGTTTGATATTTTGCGTTCAGTGCTACTATCGGTCAAAATAGAGGCTGAAGTAGAGGCCCACTATTTCAAACTAATTGGGTCTAGGCACTGTTTGTTTTAGAGAGCTTTTCGGAGAGGGTGGGATTCATGAATGTTGACTTGTTTTATGTGGTAATTGTACAAAATTTAAATATTTAAAAACATTTAGTTTAGGGAACATTTACAATTTAGTTGTAATAGTTGACATTTACTTACATTGCACAATGAATTAACCTCACAGAGTCATCGCCTTTTCAACTTTGTTAATACTGTGAAGTTTGGGAAATGTTGGGCTTCTCAAAATCCAAATCACTCCTGCTGCTTACTCCATCAGGCTGTATGATACCGGCACTCAATGACGATCAACCAGATGACTGTACATTCCTTGTATCATTGACGACTGGCATTTCTTCTGTTATTAAGTAAAGAGAAAATTTGTATTTTCCAGATTTTTGCAATAGTTGGACTTTATTGTATCCTAATATCTTACTAGTTAGTATAAACACTATATAAGCAGAATTATGATTAACAAGAAAAAGTTGAGATACCTGAATAACATATAACTATTGGGTTACATAATAATAATAAAAATAATCTTAATTTTTTTTTAACATAATACAATACAGTTTAATATACTTGGTGAATGTTACATATACGTGTAATATTTGTTGACACTGTCATAAAGTTTTTGCCCAGTGCTTGCCAATTAAAACTACAACCCACTGTTAAGATAGGTTATAATGTTTAAAACTTGTTAAAAACTTTAGCAGTTTCAATTTTTTAAGCATTTTTTTTTTGCATTTAATCTATATATTAATAGGCAAGCATGTTCATTTTCTCCTTTTTTCTCGGCTTGTGAGAGCATCATAGGAAAAACCGCATATACCGTTTGAAAGGTGGTGTCCTGTAGATGACCAGAATCACATTTTAATTTACAACGGCCCCCAAGGCTATGCTCTACAGGCTTGAAAGTTTTCAATGTTAATCTTATGGAAGAAAGATAATTGATTGAATAATTGAACAGCTCTTGTAGTAACAAGTGCTAGCAAATCATGAAGAACAGATGTTTTAGTTTTAGTTAGTTGTAAGTTTTTTATTTTTAACTAATTGGGTCCAGATCAACTGAGGTTTTGGTTGAATATCTATCACTAGGCGATCCCTAGTAAGTATTGAATTAATGACTTGAAAGCGGGTTTTTTTTAGGAAAACCACAGAAGTTGGGAATGTTTTAAGGTCCCCCAGTTGGACTCCTTTCTAATACAAAAATATTTTATCTTTGTTACGGTACAGAGTGACTTCTACGTGTACGACATTGACAGTAACCAGTGGACGCTGATCACCGATGACACAGCCACTATGGGAGGTCCACAGCTCATATTCGACCACCAGATGTGCATGGACGTTGCTGCTCGGACGATTTACGTGTTTGGCGGCCGTGTGCTCACCGCACAGGCCAGGTTGGTGCTTTTTACACTTCTAGCAGTAGAATATATTTTTTATTTTGGTCAGGAGTTAACTTAATTTTTTTATCTCGGCTTGTCTGGAGTTATTCTGCTTGACAGGAGTCCGTTGTACGATAACGATATCAACCAAGTCTTGGGTCATTAAAGCTTTATAATGTTCTTTCTTGGTTTAACAGAGGTTTTCAAGTGACTTAATATATATCTTTATTTTAAAAGGAATAAATTATAAGTTTTTTTTGCCAACCTCAACAGATGGATATAAAAATAACTATTGTTGTTGTGTACTTATTCTTGAATGCAATTCTGTAATCATCTTTGTCTGAAAATAAAGAATGTTTTTCTATTTTATTCTATTGGCTTGTCTGGGAATTGTGTGTACTAGTTGTTTTTACTGTTGAATAAGGAGACCCCGGCTGAACTGCTAATTACGTCTGTCTCTCTAATTGGGAATTTTGTGCAAACAGTATCTGGAAGAACTGAAGGAAAGGAAAGGGTGAGAAACAAGACAGCAGACGGCTTATTGATTACTCATAGAGTCAACTCCCATGGTGATCCTGTGATAGCTGGTTTCAGGCTCAATCAGGAGAGGTGAAATCAAAAGGTTGAACCTGATCTGCCCTTTAACTGACCAACCAACCAACTGTCCACTCATGTTCTTCAGCTTGGTGTTTTCATGTCCAAAAATTGACACCAACCCCTTGCTGTCAGAACATATATGGATCACTAATGAAAGAGAATTTGTCATAGTGGACAGCCAAAAGACCTATGCTATGCAAATTTAGTTTTCTGTATTCAATTTTGAAACAGGTAAATCAGTAACTATAAACCAGTTTTAAAGTCATCCTGGGACTTTTTTTGGGTGGGTGAGACTGGATTTTAAGATACGAACTGAGTTCTTCTTAAACTTTTTAATTTACAAACCAAGCTTTTTGAAATTCACAGAGAACACCAATTTAATTTTAATAGATCACTGAAAATGATTGTGTGACTTTAG
The DNA here is from genome assembly GCA_030545055.2 of Neoaliturus tenellus. Lineage (NCBI taxonomy): Eukaryota > Metazoa > Arthropoda > Insecta > Hemiptera > Cicadellidae > Neoaliturus > Neoaliturus tenellus. The sequence goes on along the minus strand of JAQYXR010000314.1, from coordinate 5,248 downwards.
CAAAGAAGTCATGCAAGACCTTGAGCTGATCTCACTAGATGTAAAAAATGTTCAAGTTTTTAGACGAAAAAGATTTTGGAAAGTTATAGAAGATGACTGTCGTTTGCAGTGTGACGGAGGAGCGACCTGGCTGCCTGGGTTTGGTCGGGACGTCAGAACCCATATTCTCAGGCCTCTACTCCTACCACGTGGCCACCAACACATGGAAGCTCCTCTGCTCCGATGTCCCGCCCAGTAACGGCTCCGCAAACACAGCGTCTGGGGAGACGGGGCTCCGATCCAGGGTCGGACACTCCATGCTGTTCCACCCAGTTAGTGCCTGTCTGTTATGAGATACTTGAAAAAATTACTTACTAAACAATTTAAAATAGTGTAAAAGTAATTTAAATTGTGAATTTAAATTTTAAATGTTTAAAACTAATACAACTAACTTAAATAGTTTAAGAAAAAAAATATTGTTGACATTTTTTGTATTTTTATTACAAAATATGTTTTACTAATAAGTCAGAACAGAACAGTAACATTTACTACTTTGAAAAAACCTTAATAATTATAGTAAGTTACATTTTTTCTTTATCAAGGTGTCTTTAGTTTGAATCTTTCTTTTGGCTGCTAAGCATTGTAACAAATTGTAAAGTAAACGGTTTAGTTCAAAGTTCACTTGTCTAATTATGTTTCAATTATGTTTTATTTAACCACTTGAGGTTATTATTTTGTTTTTACAAATTATTCAGATTATATTGTAGCCTAGTTGGTCAAGCTAATCGGTGTTTAAAGACGATTTAAAACATAATACGTATATCATTGTTTAAAAAAATATAAAGATCCCAATTATTACAAAAAATCTCAGCAAATGTAAATCACTTTGTTTTTTCTTAACTATTAAAATTCTTATAATCCTAATGTTTAAAACAACATATACTTTTTAACATTTTAGCCTTTTGATATTCTGAATAAATTCTCTGATTCCAGATTGAACGGAAGCTTTTTATATTTGCGGGCCAGCGTAGCAAAGAGTACCTAAATGACTTCCTAACGTATGACGTTGACACGGGGGCAATAAGACTAATCAGCGACGGGTCCAAGAAACACATAAACTCGCTGCCCGCAGCTGGCTTCACGCAACGCGCCACCATTGACCCCACACTCAACGAGATCTACGTCTTGTCTGTACGTCAATGTACCCGATTTACCTTGCTGGTTTTTAGCGTAATTATGTCTGGTTTAAAAATTTTAAAGTTGCTGCAAGTTTAATTTTAAAATTTAATAATGAGACTTGTGTTATCCATTAAAAGCATCAAACCACTATGGTTAGATACTTAATTGTGGAATTTCAGATATGTTCTTCTTTATTAGAGTGTATTTACTAAATATTACATTCTTTAAGAGGAGGATAAAGGAATAGAGCGATTATTTTCAAGTGGCTGTTGCGGAAACCAACCTGAATACGTTTCGCACTCGTCAAAACCATACTGAGAGCGAGAAACAATATCCAATATTTGGTGAAAAACATTGTGGCTAAAGAAATGATGTTGCACTTCAGCACGTGTGAGACCCAAGACTCAGGTAGATGATGTTGAGGGAGGAGACTTGGATGCGAAAAATTAGGCCTTTTAACTAATACATGCCTTTCATTGACTACATTCATAGCCCACTCGCCCAGTAGTTTCAGCGGCTGCCAAGAGAGCCTGTCAGTATCGGGGGTCTCGCGGATGTGCATCGCTTCACCTGCTTCCATTTGCCCCTCTGTTTTAAGTCCAATAAAGAATGGAGATTTTTAAATGAAAGATGAACACGAGCTATTTGATTCGCTTTTTAGTTTTTTAATATTTTGAACCCATACTAAGCTATTGTGGTGTAAAGTTGATCAACGTTGAACCATTACAGTATAGCTTAGCATGGATTCAAAATATAAACGAATCAAAAAGCAAATAAAATAGCCCAATTCTTTATCTTTCATTAAAAAACCCTTCCAACCTCTTTCAGACTTAAAAGGAAGGCGCTAAATGGAAGTAGTTGAAACGCTGCACGATGTTCTGAGGGGGGCCCTTAGAGCTTATATAATGGTTCAAAAATGATCAACTTTAGGTTAATGGTAGACCAAATGGTAGGTTTAGACCAAAATAGCTTAACATGGATTTACAAAAATCATTATAAAAAAGCTAATCAAATATCTTTCATTTAGAACACCTCCCACCTTTATTGGACTTAAAATAAAGGAAAAAATGGGAGTTGGTAAAGCACTGCATGCTGTTATGAGAGGTGCCCTTTACCCCCTCTTAACAAATATATCTATAGCAAAGTGTAATTTTATAATAGTTTTTTCAATATCTTTTTTATTATAATTAAAAAAATTCTACAATAAGATATTAGAACACGTTTAATTTTAACTTTTTTGTGACCTCTACTTTTAGACTGTTGCATAAAAGTTGTTTTTGAATAAAGTCATCAGCTGGCAGTAAATTAGGCTATTTAGAAAGTAATATTTCTTCTTATATCAACACAGGGTGCCCACATTTTTGAAAGTCTTTGAGGCTTTGTTACTGACAAATTTAAGGAATAAGTAGGTTAAAATGTGTTCTGTTAAGGTATGAAAAATTAAACCAAAATACTCCTGTAAAATATTTTGATAGACTGTAAAGAAGATGTGAAGATTGAATGTTGAATTCTTTATTTCAGGGTCTAAGTAAAGACAAGGAAAAACGGGATGATAATGTACAAAATTCCTTTTGGGTATACTACATAACACAGGATAGATGGTGAGATAAGCTATTAAATTTATATTATATAGCATTACCATATAATTAGAATTAACAGTATTATAAAACTTATGGTAACTAAGAACCATTAAATTGAAACAAAAATACTAAGACAATATGTCATTTCAGACAGGCCCAATACCTTAGAAACAGTATCTTATTAGCGTAACTGATTGTCTATGCCCCTGCACCTGGTTTGGTTTTACATCTTTCTCTTTCCGTTATTCCTCTTTGACCTAATTCTTTTATTCCTGTGTTTAAAGATAAAACTTTATGTTAAACCCACCAGTTTATTATCCGGCCGTAGTCTGGTCCTTAGGTGGCCGGTTTACTAAGAATCTCTTTACAGTACAAGTATAATTTACTCACTCAGCGTAAAAATCTCCAGAATTGTGGACCTACAGCGAAAAAATCCATGAAATATCACTTTGGCCACTAATGTATAATATACTAATGTAGAATATACTAATGTATAATATATAAATGTATGCAGGGTATAGTCCCACTACTATTCTGAACCCTGTTATTCTTAACACATTTTATCCAAGTCCAATAATTTTGTTCCAACGGTTGTTTTTATGATCACAGTTGACTGTGGTCTCTCAGAGGGTGGCTAAAAGGACTTGCACTTTGGTTTACTTTTCTCCTTGCCATACCCTTATCCTAATTGTTTGAGTTCTTTACAATTGAATATAAGTGATATAAAAAGTAAATATAAGGGCCACCCTACTGAGATCACCAAACAGAATACAGGGTCATAAAAAAAGGGTCTTCCTATTGTAAGAAACTAGAGATCGCCTCCTGATCAAAATTCAACCAAAACTTCAGTTGTTCTGGACCCTGTTAAAAAATATTTTATAACTCAAACATCTGTTCTTCCTGTTTTCCCTGCAGTTGTTTTTACAACAGCTGTCTAATGATTCAATCAATTGTCCTTCTCCCATAAGATTAACATTGAAACTTTGAAAGCCTGATTGTGGAGCCCCGGGGGCCAATATGAATTAAATTGAGATTCTGCTCATCTACAGGATGATGCCTTTCTAACTGTATGCACAGATTTCTCCTACAATGCCCTCAAGCTGAGAAAAAAGGAGGAAAAAAAACATGCTTGCCTATTAATATATAGATATATAATAGGGGTGTGCAAATAGTGATTTTTCTGGTCGAGCCGAGCCGAGCTGGTTATACAATATTTGAGTTTCGAGCCGAGACGAGCCGAGCCCAGACAGCAAAAAAAAAAAAAAAAAAAAAAAAAAAAAAAAAAAAAAAACAATAATTTTTCCAGTAGAAATACCAGGTTTTATCTGCCCAAAAGGCCATTTTTTGGTCATTAAAAATGGAAAAAGTAAAACATAAACTAAACAAGTTTTAATTAGAGATTTAAGCATTTCCAGATAATTAAAAATTCATTATTTTTTAGCCACCAAAGTACAATGGAATGAGTAAACAGCTTTTCCAGCTGACTGAACATTGAGGTAGACAAACAACTGAAAGGATCTCTCTCTCTCTCTCTATTGTTAGGAATCAGGCAGGACGGCACTGGGATGGGATCACAACAAACAAACAAAAACCCACCTGTTTTGGCTTCTATTTTTAGAACATCCTTTTGAGCTGGGGAAGGTGCAGTGTGAGTGTGTGTGTGTGTGGGGTGCGAGTGTTGTCTCTACCAGTCAGGGTCATTACCACGGTCATAAACAAATCCCGCCCTGCCCCGCAACACCCTGCCATCCTCTTACACGCCCCTAACCTTGTTTACGATCACACAGCTCAATTATAAATTGCCGTGTTTCTCTGTTTTTTCCATTAATTAATAAATCAAATAATTGTTAGTACAGAGTTTACTTCTTAACTCCTTTTTTTGGGGGGAATTGTTGCTTCTGTAATCATTTTTAGCTTGACCACTCGAATAGTTTGGCATAACCTCAAGCCAAGCCAAATAGTGCTAGTATTCGACCCCAACTATTCGACCACTCGAACTATTCAACTAACTCGCACACCCCTAATATATAATAAAACTTATACTAGGTGTTCCATCCTGTTGAATAACAGATGCTGTAAAAAAAAAAAAAAACATAATTTCTGGCACCCTTTAAACCATTTTAGATCTTGATAATATTTTTTGCTCGCTAAATCCATTTTAGAGATCCTCTTTGCTTTTAGTGCGCATCACCGATGAATCCACACAGGCCGAGTGCTCTAATTAAGTGAATTTTGTTTCTTTGGTTGATTGTTTACTTGATCCAAAAACTTTTGAGTCGTTACCTATTTATGACTAAAATTATTTAAGAAATAACTATTCAATAACTTTGTTTATGTATTCATAGTTTTTAATTCAATATGTTAATTTAATGAAAAATGTAGAAATTAATATTCATACTTTTTTAGCGAATTTCCCATAGGGAATATGCTATTACCGTAGGTCTCATGGTAAGACCTAAGCCCGGGGACCATGTTACTTTTTCGTTTTGAAGTGCCCAGAGACCAAAAAT
>JAQYXR010000313.1:0-113766 GCA_030545055.2 Neoaliturus tenellus | reverse complement strand
ATGCGTTCCCCCTATACTTCTCTTCCTCTATGCACTACTTTCCTGTAGCTTTTTACTTCGTAACCCTACAGCATTCTGTAGAGTGGAAATAAAAACAATGGACCTCTTAGTTGTAGCAACATTATAAATCGTTAAATAGCTTAAATAATATAAAGCAGAGAATTTCACGCTAGCCATTACATTTTAGCAATGAACAAATTCCTAAGTTTTAGATATAATATTCTAGTCATACTTAATTACGTATTATTATTTCACACAAAGGAATATTCTACCAAGATAATCCTGGGGAGTAGCCATGGACGAAGAAGCGGTTCAAAGCTTTGGCAAGCAAGGGACTGGTTGTGGCTACTAGGACGTGAACTGCACCGAGGCTACACGAAGATTCGGCTGAAAACCATCTTGGGTGTGGTTAAAAGATTTTAATAAACAACTGCATTTTCCTTATAGAATTGTCACCGAAATTAGAAATATTCACAACACTGAAAAGGGTAAATATATTGTATTTTTTTCGTATTCCAGTAGGCCTACTTAGTTTTGATTCGATAGCCTACACAGAGTTTCAAAAATAATGTTCACCGTTTAACTATCCGCAAGCTGTTCAAATTGCTTTAAATTTAATATACAACAGTTTAATCTAACACTCGTCCTTCCCATGTAATTTTTTTGAGTGTTTGGGATTTTTTTTATTGGGTTTATTAAAAAGTTTGACATTTAAATCCTTGAGTACCTTCTGAAAGAGTTTTAAGAAGCTATTTTCTAAATTAAATCGTATATAATTCCTTACAACTCTAGAATCTTATATCATATTTGGATTTTACTTACTTATTAACATATTAATAGAAACTATTATCAAATATGATTAGTTTCCAATTTTATCAACCAATACCTAAAGGCTTTATTTGATTTGGTAAATATTATTTAGCTAACCTTTTTTAACTGTATTCCATGGTTCTCTGGAGTAAAGTAAAATTAATTATGTACTAAATTAGTCAAAATTCCAAAATATTACACAAAATCATAATATTGAGTAAGTGAATTTTCTTTTTATTTCTTGCTTTAGATAGAGCAGACCCCATTCAACTAATATTTTTATTCAATGAACGAGATGTTTCTATACATGTTATTAATTTATTCCGACAGAAGCCTCCCTGCAGACATATGCTACAGTGCCGGCAGCATTCGTGTTTACACAACGAAACTACGATATTGACTCTGAATCGAAGTAGGAAACATATATCTTATTCTAAGAAATTGATAACGAAAGCATTGATGATGAGATATTATTTTATTTGAATATCCGGTTGTTCAAAATATTACAAAATATGAAAAGATATAATACGATTTGACATTACCTTAATAAAATTTTTTGTCGCTTATTAAAAACTTGATAAAATCATAACATAAATTATTATAAAGCAGCCTAATTTAGTATGAGATATTGACTATATTTCCTTTGCAAATAAACTATTAAACAAATTTGGAATTCCTTACAATGCTTAGTAAGCCTATCTATTTGTTGATCACATAAACAATAAACCTCACGACACATATATGTTGGATCAACGTTAGATAAAAAATATTTTGTATGCAATTTGTATGGCTTATATGTATTAAACTAGAACACAAATTAAATTTATTTTATAGACTAAATGGTTTCCTACTGCACTTTGAATGCAGCAAGAGTAAACTAACACGTCAGGCGGGACCAATGTGTATAAAACGCAACATTTGCATACATTTACATATTAAATTTACAGCATTACCTTGTAGCCAGCACATTAGCAGATATATATTGCTTTGTGAATTGTTAACTGTTGACGGTAAAAAATAATTACTAAATTTGATACTTTCCACATGTACGATGAAACAATTTAAATTTCAAATTGTATGGTTATTAAAAGTAAATGTTTAAAAGTTATGGATATTGATGATTTTCACTCATTAACAAGGTACATTTGTGAGAAAGAAGCATTTGCGTGTTAAAGAGTGAAAATAGCCTAATACGTATATTTTGTTTATTCAGATTTAAATGAGAGATTTGAGATACAGAATAATTAAAGTGACACTAGTTTTCATACATACCTCATATTAATACTACTGCTCATATACTACTGCTTGTTTATATACTATGATTATTTTAATCGTTTCTTTCATGGTATGTTTTATTTTTAATAAATATTTTGTTTGATATATGGCCACCCCCTTTAATGTATAAAAAAAGGGTGTCTGTAACCCTGTCTACTTTATATTTTTAATCATCTCTACATTGTACGAGATGTCATATCCATCTCTCGTATTCATATCCATGACATTGTCTACCCTCTATGGCAGTCTACTTACCTTGGTCAAAGTGGAAAAGAAACCAATAAGTATCAAATTTACTGGCCTTTGTTCTTTCCAAAAGCATTTCAAAGGATGCAAAAAGCTTTGCTCTAAAACAAAAGAAAATGTAAAGCTCATTGTGGAATAAAATCCTGGAAACCCATCGATTTGGGGCAGAAAAGCCGACACTACCTTTTCAATGATTTTGAAAGCCATTGTCGTGATAAAGAAATTATCAAAATATTCATTACGTTCATTTTATTGTACTTTCTATCATCTTTTGCAAATACTTCTGACCACCCAAAAATAAGTAATTAATTATCATAGTTATTTTTATTGATAAATTATGGAATCTATTGATCTATCTATATTTCAGAACTTTTTAATTTACTTTTTTAACAGACCAAATATATTGATTGTTTTTAGTTTAAAAAGCGAATAAGAAAAATGTCATTATTTACTCGATTAAAGTTTTTTTTATTTAAAAATAATAGGGCTATGTAATCTATAAAACATTCTCTTAAATATCGAAATATGGAAGATGAAATGCTCTCAATGATGTTTAACACAAATCCCGCCCTTTAGGCAAATAGGAAAGATAATTTCTAGTATATCATTTTAAAGCTTAGAAGTTGAGGATGTTTTGGTGAGATTTGACATACTAAAATAAAATAAAAAGAAGTAGCTTGGAGCATAAAAAAATTTCTTCAGCAAGTTATAGTGTCCTTTTTTTAATTTTCCAAAATGTTGTTGTCAAGTAGATTTACAAGCCTTTAAGATGGCTTAATTTTGTCAAACTGCACTTTTACCATAGTATGAAATTTTGTGTACTTTATAAACACGTCATAAAAACGTGCCAACAAGTTTGCCAGACGGTGAGAAAAACGAGACTGTTATTGAAAATGTTAAGAGCTTTGGAAAAAATTGAAAAATAACTGTTACTTGAATGTGGAGCGAGATTTAAGTTAATTTCCTAAACTGCGTATTTTTGTTGCATCTTACGTGCATGATAACTCCTTAAATTATTGCCAATGACTACCAAACCCCCTGTATAGTTTTAACAATTAATTTTAATCAAAACATTTTTTCAGACATCTGATTCATAATTTATTTAGGTGAAAAAATTACTAAATTCTTTACTAGTTCGTAAAAATCTTAGTAAAAAGTCTTAGTTTTTTTTTAGTTTTAAACGACATTCGACACAATGGAAATGGGTGGGTGGGGGCAGGGGGGATGTGCATCGGCTAATCAGTGTGTGGGTGTGGAATAATCAAAGGCCTACAACACATCGCTCCCTCAGTCCGTTTTGCATTTGCATTGATGTGCGTATTCTGCCTCCGGTGTCCACCCTCCTTTATCTGGACACCCACAAATCTCTTCTTTCCATACTTAGGTATTTCCCAACACTAACATAGGGAGAAGACATTTATTTTTAATACACATTTTCTTGGGAGTATAAAAGGACTTTTTGAAATTTTTGAATCTTTAAGAAGATATGTATAATTAAATTTTAATAAAAATAATTTTATGAAATTGATATTAACAGTGCTAGATGAATATTGTGTAGTCGTCAACGCGTATTGGGTAAAACTTATTATTTTAAAGTCACCTTTGTTCCATGGGTAATTAGAGGTCTTCTGAAAATTACCATTTACGGTAATGGCATATCAAAAGCTTAATTTAAAAACCTTAAATTTTTTTCTGAAACCTATTACTGAAATGTAAAACACCAAATAAAATATTTAATACTCTTTAAAAACGTAAAGCTTTTGTCGATAGCTGATAAATTTCGTGAAAAACAGTGGGTCGAACCTTTGATGACACCCTTGTTCAGGAAATGAATCGCCCTCCTTGATATAGGCCCTAGCTTACAAAATAATAGTCTAGCCCCAACATCAAATAGGGTTGATAGTTTATATCTTACAATGAAGCAAAGTAAATTAAGTTCAGAGTTTTATGATTGAAAATATTTTTCAGATCCAGCTAGCGATCAATTTATTACTAATATTTCAATTTGCCCATCCGAGATGGTTTCCAGCCGAATGCTCGTGTAGCCTCGGTGCAGTTCACGTCCGAGTAGACACAAGAGTGCGGCCAGGCTCCCGCCGGCCAACGCTTTGAACGCTCGCTTCTTTGTCCATAACTACTCCCGAGCGTTATCTTTGTAGAATATTCCTTTGTTTGTGCATGATAATAATATTAATAACACGCTAGTTTTTATTGGAATTAAAATTTTAGCGGTAATTTATGACAAATGATTGCATAGTTTTTTAATGGTCAATATATTGCTTATCCTTTTCCAGTAAGAAATATATTAAAGTTTTAGTAATACAGTACTTTTATTGGGCACCGTTTTAAAACTCTAATTGCAATTTTTTTTATTTTGTGTCTATCTATGCCAGTGGCATTTTTTAACGTTTTGACGGGGTCCAAACCCCAGTCTTGTTACTGTCTAACAAGTTGTTAGAAAGCATCAGTAAGTAATAGCCAAATGACAAATGGCAACTGGGTCCGGAATCGATCCTTTAAAAAGCTACTATCATTGACTATGTACACTAACGTGAATAGACCTCTCATCCAATGCATTTGGTTTGAGGCAAAAATTTGGTAGTTCGGTGTACGCGGCAGCAGAGTCGCTGCCATAGATGTAATTATTCGGCTGAATTTACAGTGCTGCAAAAATACTTTACCAAAACATAAATATAACTTTCAGTTATAAAATGTTTTATCCTTGGTTGAGAAGAGTGGTAATACTGATTTATCTATCATATGTTACGTGTACTTCCATGTACGCTGCACGAGATCGCATCACCGTCAATAGGTTTCACACACACCTATGCTATGAGAAGTCTACTCATGTTAGTGTACATAGTCAATGCTACTATCTTTCCTCAGGATCGAACCGGCAACCTTTGGATTGAAAGGCGAGCACAATAACCACTCAGCTAACACCCAGCCAGTTTATTAATTATTAATTAATTGATATAAATTGAATAAATCACAAGTTTTAGTACTAAGACAACAAAAGAAGATTTTTAATTGCTCATCAATAATCTAATTTATTTTATTAGCCATGCAAAATTATATTTAATACCATTTTCTACAATTCTATTATTAGGTATAAAAAATGCATATAAATTATTAAAAAAATTTTATTCCTTGGCGATTTAAACCATCTTTTTATAGGCTACCAGTCTTTATTATGTAATCGTATTATGTTTGCTACGTCCATTGTGTCAAAGCACTCTAGGAGCAACCTATCAATAGTATAGTAGGGGGAAGCTCTACAATAGCTTTTTGCATCTTTTCACTTCAATTATCACATGACAAAACATTGCCGAAGCTGTACTTGGTTTTATTGCACCCCCTCGAATCAATCGATATTTAAAAAATGAAAGGCCATAATGCACTTTAGGGGGAACTGCATTATCCATCCCTTCTGTGCAGCTGTCTCAAAGCATTATTTTACAAGGAGGGTGGGTTTTTATGAATTAAGGAAGAAAGATTATTGAAACACATTAGGTGGCTTTTTATACATAGGCCTACCATTAAAAATTTTGGGTACAGAGGTTTTGATATACTTAGTTTCAATAATAAAGGTTTGTTGTCAAAACATATTTCTATCCAACAAAACGTTTTTATGATACTCTGGTACATTTTAATGAAATAAAAGCACTCCAATTCAGGAGAATTCCGTTGTATCGGGTGTTCCAAATCAGTCACCGAGTAAGTGTACATATTCAGTATTCCTGAGTAAACTAACTTTTTGGCCACCAGGCAAACCAGTGTAATTGATATTTTCTACTGCAAGTTTCTAGATTACTCATAAGTTATGATGTCATCTTGCAAAATCTCTTGTGAATTTAATGTGCAGAATCTTATTTTGAATCACTATTTCTCAATGAGATTCAGGTTGAATAGACTCTCGCAATGTTATAGCAACATCTAAACGTTTAATAAATGGTCCAATGAATATTAATTTTTATGTAGGCTATTTTCTTTTACATGATTTAAATGGTTAATCTGCAAATTGGAACTGGAAATTTGTTCAAAGGAATATTTTTTACATTTATAAATTATATGCTTATCAATATTCCTAAATCAGGGAATTGCAACAAATAAACATGGTAAAAATAATGTTTTAGTTTTGGTTCTAGATGTTTTTATGTTATAACTTATTTTATAACAATGTACATCTCAAAATACTTTTATTTACTAACCATTAACTCTGTTGCTTAGAGCTAGTATTTCAACTAAACAGTTGTATTGCATGGCCATTTAAATTTATGCATAGAGTAGAATAAATGTAAGCCAGATTATAAAATCCATTGTGTAACTGTTTCTCAATTATTACTGACGATAGAATGAACGTCATTTCTGTCAGAAAATGATTTAAAGAAACTCATCCCCTCAGTCGCTTATCGCAGACAATTCCTCCCCTCAGATATAATCCCCAACACGTGGCGCGCTCCCATCAACTCATTCACGGAAATAAAATGACACCGCCTCCGCCCTGAGACGGAAAACCTTTCAGGATATAGCAATGTCAAGGAGGAGAATGCAACACGATGTGCTAGGTTTACATGTTGGGTGCTGAGGTAGGTGGCGCAAAAAGTTATATTCAAACCATACACAAACCACCATTATTGTAAACAAATAATGTTGGTTCCGTCTATAGTGTTACTGTGCAAGTAACATCTGTCTTTATACGTTGGAAAAATGAGTATAAGGCATTTAATAGATTTTTACCTTAAATGCTTATAGGTTAAAAAAGTAAAATACTCTAGAATAACGTGTTTACATCCCATAGAAAGGAAACATTTCAAGTAGTTAGTTTTCGATCATTCTAAGTTACCTGGAAAATATTTAACTTTAGACATTACCTTTCGTTCATAATTAAGACGAATTCAGATATAACTAGGACCCACAGTTTCGAATGTAGGATAAATGGTGTCTTCAATATTTTGTTACAAATGCTTTCTTATGAATTCTTTGACATTGGAATTGGTTTGATGTTTACTCGAATCTCTTATAATTTTGTTATACCGTCATACAACTAATTTGATTTTGGTAAATATATTTGTTTTCTTTACTGGAAATGTTATTTAATTGGAATTTATAATCCAGAAGTCGCCAATGGATCATGGTATTTAATATTTTTAATAGAAATGAGGATAGTTACCAACTTTCAGTGCGAACGACATTTTTTGCTTCCCTAGTCTTAATATGTTACAAGATAAATAAAAAATAATAATGATAATCAAAATATGACCCAGTTAAGATAAAATTTTAGAATTTAAACAAAATAAAATATGATTGGTGAAGCTAAAATATATCTTTTAGTTTCCCTATACAGGGTTTTTTATTTGCACCTTAATTTATTAAAAAACTAAAATAAACTGATCAGTTTACTGTGAACGTCTTTCAACTTTGGGGGAGGAAACTTTAACATGAAAATTTCATTCCTCATATAAATGATATTTTATTATTTTATCATTAAACGCACTAAGTGTAAAACCAACCTTCAATGAAATGAATTTTCAATTCAGTGAAGGTAATTCATTTCTAATTTTTTTGTCGTAAATTATTTTTTAAACCCCTTTTCACCCCAACCCCTAAATCTAAAATTTCAAATAAGAACCCCCAATTTCATCGCATTTTTTATTGTATACACAATTTAAAGACTTTTTTTATAATGTGACATGTTCTCTAAACATTATGGTTAGGGAGCTACAGGCAATTGAAGTTCATTTTTAGTGCCATAAGAAACATGGGACAAACTTTAATTGCCTATATTTCCTAAACCACTCAGTAAAATAAAAAATACTTTAGAATAAAAATGTATTAAAATAATGCTTTAAGATAGTATTTTTCATAATAACATCAAATTTTTACACACTTTATTACCTGTCCGTCATTTTAGAAACAATTTTATTCATGCGTAAATTAAATGTTTTACGAGTGAAATGATCTTAAAACAATATTTTAAAACATTTGTATGCTTGAGTACTTTTTATTTTACCAAATGGTTTCGTTGATATAGGCAGTAAAACTTTGTCCCATGTTATTCTTATAGGAATAAAAATAAAATTCAATTACCCGTATCTCATTAAACGCTAAGTTTAGAAAAAATTACAAATGACAAGTCTCTAAAATGCCTATAGGATAAAAGAGACATAAAAATTGGGGTTGTTGTTGATATTGGTTGATAAGGAGACCCCACCCAAACCGCTAAGCACGTTTGCCTCTAACGGACAATTTGCACAAGTCCCTAGAAGGAAGGGATATTGATGGAAGAGAAATGTGAATGGTAAGAGACGAGACATCAGACGGCCGCGTGACCATTCTGAGGGCCAACTCCCTTGTTCCGCTGACAACTGATTTTCAGGCTCAAACAGGCGTTCAGCTCTGCCCTCTAAACGGCCAACCAACCAACTGTCCATTCATGTTCCAGCTAGGGGTGTCTCCATGCCCTCAGCACGTACTTAGCCCCGCGCTGTCTAGAACATGAATGGATCATGAAGAAGTGGAAATTGTCATAGTGGACAGCGAAAAGGCTTACTGCACGTTATGACAACTTGACTGTCAACTTCACAACTAGTATAAACCTGTTTGAAAGTTGTCCTGGGACTTAAAAATTGTGAGTTCGTATTTGAAATTTTTTATTTAGAGGTGGGTGTGAGAAGGGGGTTGATATTTTCATGTTAAATCCTCCCCCAACGTTGGTAGATGTTTACAGTAAACTGAACAGTAATATTTATTTTAGTTTTTGAATAAATTAAGGAACAAATAAAAAAACAGCTTGTATATATTTCAATAACTTTTGACGCTGGGTTTTTTAAGGTTTTACTTTATTCTCAAAGAAATATACTATAAAACACTCTTTACCCTGTAGATTCAACAAAAACCAAGTCACACTTTATGCAAAACGAATGTGTACAAAACGAAACATTTGCATACATCTACATGTTAAATCTACAACGTTTGCTGGAAGTGACTACCTAAACAAACGCATTAAGTGTAAACCAACCAACAATGAAATGAATTTTAATCTACATTATAACAGAGCTGCGAAGTAACTACGTTCTTCGTGTGCAGCAAATTGCTAATTAAGATTTTAAGACGTAAGAAATTATGTATTTCATAATTTTTTGAGTTAAGTAATTGTTTTGTTATATACAATTTTCCACTTCGTATATGTATGAGGAAGCAGGTCCAGAGAACTATCATTTATTGAAACAATCAAATAATTTTAGGCATTTAATAACATTTAATTAATTTGTAAGAGTGACAACTTTATCAATGTTGAACATTCTTTAAATATTAAATCCTTTTCAAAGTTTAAATATGTTCAATGATACAACTTAACTTGCATAAATAATTATATAAAAATACGTCTTCCAACACTACTTATAATATTTATACTTTATACCTTAATTACTTCTAAGATTGGGCCTTATGATGACCGGTGTGACTGGTCTAAATCGATAGCCATTGTACCATATCATAACATAGTTTTTAAATAGGCTACATAATGAATGCTGAAATTTGAAATGATTATTTAAAACTTAATACGCAAGGCAGAAAAATCCATTTTTGGCAATTAAATTGTTAAAAAATGACAAAATATTCTATTCTGACCCTGTTTGCTTAGAATAACAATTGTTTACGAAGATGGATAACTCATGGTGGCGCAATAGCCATATTTTTTCAGGTGGAGGTTATGTAAAAAAAAACGTTGTATTCTTTCAGACGATCCGTGATGATGCTCATTTAATGAAAAGTATTTATAAGGCAGTATTACTGGCTACAAAAGCACCAGGTGTGGGCCAAGGTTAACTATATTATATATATATATATTCATTTCTTCGATGGTAGACACGTTGAAATGTACTAAATGTATCAGTATGGAATTGATTTTAATAAGAATTCCGACAAAATAAATACCTTGAATATATTTGGTACAATTCGCTATTTCGTTAAAACTGCACCATTCACTTATGAAAATTCTCCCTAATTACCGACCTGTATGTATTTACGGCAAGTGTAAACATATTAAGTAATTTTGGAAAATATATTTTTATTTGTTTCTGCATAGTAGCATCAACACGCATAATGAAAATCAAGAAGTTTTTTGAAACAAAATTGTTTTCCACATTTGACTTTTGACATTATGCTCTTCGCAGTTTGCAGCTTTCCGGCAAATGTTATATGGAAGCCCAAACCAATAACTATGAAATTTATCCGGCTTTGTTCTCTCCAAGAGCATTTCAAAGGATGTAAAAGCTTTGCCCTAAGACAAAAGAGACGTAAAAGCTCATTGTGAAATAAAATCCTGGCCGCTGCTCAGGGGTTGGAGCCTCTACATTTATTTTCCAATACTATGCGCCTTGCAAGGAACATTTCCTTCTCCTTGTTAATAAATCTTGTAAGATCCTTTATTCTATTCCGATAACTTCGAAAGACCAGTAATTCATTTATAATTTTCTGTATCATTTCTACAGATAAATAATTTTGTAATATTTGTAAAACATAAAGTATTAATAATTATTTCTGATTCACGTAACAAAAATACGAAGTTTATCAAACTTGTGTGTAAATATTTCCAAAACTTTAGAAATTATTTACTAATACACATTCAATGCTGGTAAATTTAATCCAAATCCTGAGAGGAAAAGTATTAAAGCTGGGGGACTCTAGCTTCAATCACTGAATCACTAACGCCCCGCTCAGCATGCAGGGTATGGGTTGCTGCATGTGAGGGGGTGGAATAACCAAGACCGACATCTACCCCCTCCCCCTCTCCCCTTCTTAGTCTGGACATCACTTAGAATTCACATCAGAGTTTGTATTCTTCATGTTTCTTATATTTCTTAGAAGATTTTCTTTTTCGCACAGAGCATGTTAAGGGAAGTGCTAACGACAAATATTTCGAATAGGGTTTTAAATAGGCATTTATTTGTTTCTATATCTATGAAAATTTACATGGCTCAAAAATAAGTCTATGGGTTTAATACCATTCGGTTGGCCACACAAAAATAAATTTGGTACCGTACGTCGTTCATAAAATGGAGTATGTCGTAATAAACTTAAAATACTAACCGGGTTGTTTTATTTTTATTTTTTTACATTTTGTATTTTTTATGTTTAATAAATGACACCACCATATATGTGAGATTTACTATGTGTTATTATTATTGTTATGTTATTATGTATTACAGGAAAAAATAATACTGTAGCTTTCTATTCGAGACTTGAAATTTATCTACATGGCGTTAAATCAACTTCAGTTAGAACGACTGCACTAACTAAATCAATTCTGAATCCTGAACTAAGGTAAGATTATTTTATATATTGTATATAGTTTAAACAATTTTGAGAAATTACCAAGGAAATATAATTTTCATATACATTGGTTTCTCTTTATAAAAAGCACAAATACGTTCTTCAATAGATGTTAAACTAACTGTTACTCCATTATTTAACTGTCGTTTAGTTTTGCTGGGTCGTCTTGTATGTTTAACATGCAGATGGATGCAAATGTTTTGTTCTGTATACATTCGTTACAATACAAACCACTTTATTACCAAAGTATTCAAATTAGGGATTTTGAAGCAGTTGCTCAGAAATGAATAATCGTTCAGTTTCCATGCCTATATTCATATATTTTTTACAATAGATTACAATTTAGAAACATAATGCTAATTTTTTTAAATGAGTTTCTAATATTTTAAGTAATAAAAGAATGTTTCATTTTATTTTCAGCTCTACTGTATCTTTAAATTGGCAAGGGAATAATAAATTTATTACAGAAAATGCAGCACAAAGACAAGATTATGTAGAATGATTGGGGGAATCCTCAAACCTGCACATAAACTAGAAACAACATATTTTTTTTAATTAAAATTCACAAAATCAACAAGTGCAAAATCAACTGTGTAAAGTATTGGGTCGGACGAAAACTGCATCCAAACATTTGTTTCAAATAAAACTGCTATACTCAACTGAGCTACAACATTGCAAAAAGTATAGCTCCAAAAGGTTTCTGTTAGTAGGGGTCTTTGGCCGGCTGTCCGCCTGCTGGTGGAGCCGGTGGAGCCCCCCCCCCCCGAAACAGTAGGGGACTTTGGTCCAACTGGTCCAACCTTTTTTTTTTTTTTTTTTTGCTAAATAGTAGGGGCATTCGGCCGGTTATTATTATTTTACGGTGTCGTGGCCGATGGTGGGGACGATGGTGGGGCTAAGGTGGGGCTAAGGTGGGGAAAAAGTAGTGTGCTTTGGAGACATATAGGCCAAGAAGTGTAATGAAACTCTTTAAACATTTGGTTTATGTACTTTTTATATTGAATAATTGAGAACTAGAATCTTTTAATAAGATTACGTTAATAGTATGCAACTCTTTTTAACATTTGTTGCATATTCTTTCATTTTGAACATTATATTCACTTTAACTTTTGCACATGACACATTGTGTTGCATAGCTATTTTTCTTTTTCCTGATTTTGTTTCATTTCAATTTATTTACGTATGCTTTTTTTTATTTTCTGTACTTACAAGTATAACTGAAACTAAGGTTTTCAGGTTTAACAGTAATCTTCTACTACCTCTGATACTTCCACTCGTAAGAGAATTGACTCTGTGCAGCGCTGCAACGACTCTTCCACTGCTCACATCGATGAGATGATCAGAAGACTTCACTAAATTGTATAAACACTACTATTGTCTACATTGTAAAATTTCTCTTGTATGTATTGTAATATATTTTTCTTGTAATGAAAATTAGTACTTACTTACTTACTTACTTACTTACTTACGAAGCGTCGTCCCGTAGACCACTCACTTGCGGCATGGGATCAGTCAGGAGGCAGTGATACAGACACTGCCATGTCAATTTAAATTAGATTCAGCTAAGTTTGGCTCTTTTTTCTTGTGTAGCACGGAATGGCTAAGGATAGGTCTAGGTTAGGTTTGGAGTTTATTCTGTCAGAAATTCTTCTAGGTTGTAAAAACACCTATCAATGAGATACTTTTTTAATTCACTTTTGAGTTTTGAAAGTTTACGAATCGAAGTGATGTGAGGTGGGATTTTATTAAAAAACTTAGGTCCGAGAAATCCAGGCTTATTTTCCAGTAATCTAAGGTTGTGATTTACAGAGGTTCTGTTGTTTCTGAATCGGGTGTTATAGCTATGATGAACAGGAACGTTAGTGAAACTGTTATTAATTGCAAAAATGACTATTTCATAAATAAAAAGAGAAGGCACAGTTAGTATTTGAAGATTTTGAAAAGCAGGTTTACAATGGTCCCTAGGACGCAGGCCATAAATGTACCTGATCGCCCTCTTCTGCAGCTTAAAAATTATTTCAAGATTTTTTTTTGATGAGTTGCCCCACAAAACTATGGAGTAACTGATGTGAGATTCTATTAGACTAAAATAGACTAGCCTAGCTAACTCTACACTGCCCAACCTGGCAATGTTCCGGAGAACATACAGACCGGCCGAGAGCCTGTTCCTGAGATGGAGGATTTGTTCATCCCAGGTCAGCCCATCGTCCAATCTCACTCCCAGAAAACTGACTGATTTGGCGTTGGAAAGCTGACTGTCACCTATCTCTAGGTGTGGAAACTGTGAGAGTTTTGAGTTTTGCCGTTGTCTTGATTGGATGAAAATGTAATTGGTCTTGGAAGGATTGAGAGAAAGCTTTAGTTCGGAAAAGTATTGAGCCAGTTGGTTGACTTTAATATATGAATCCATTTCAAGCTTTGTTTGATCGAGGTTTTTGGTGAAAAGGGTGGTGTCATCGGCATACACGACCAAGTCTTCCTCAGGAAGGGAAAGGCAAATATCGTTTATATATACTAAAAACAGTAGGGGGCCCAGGATTGAGCCCTTAACAAACATCAATCTTTTTGTTCCCATTCGTATGTAAGTTTCATTTTGAACAGGCTCACTATTTTAAAGTCAAAGTGCATTTAGAAAGTCTGATAGTTTAACCTTTGTCCAGACTCGACATTTATAATTTACATTCAAAGACCAGAAGGTCTATTAACTCAGTATTTCAAAAGAGTCTGATAGTTTACTCATTGCACATATTTGACATAACAGTTCAAAGTGAAAAGAGCCTATTAGTTTAACCTTTGTGCAGGCTCGACATTACATTTTTACTTTCAAAGACCAGAGAGAGTCTAGTAACTTGTTATTTTAAAAGAGTCTGATAGTTTTAGTATTTGTACACCTCTGTGCAGACTTGTCATTTATATTTTACTTTCAAACTGAAAAGATTTTGATATATCGGTATATATAGATTTTTTTTCAAAAAGCAAAGAGTCTGACGATGAATGATTTTAAGACTAAGTGTGAAACTGGAAAAATGAAAACAATCATATCAATACAAATGATTAGATTTATTGAAAAAAATCTTAAAACTAAAATCGAGTGTATTGAAAAAATAAAAATTAAATAGCAGAAATATAACTTTATACATTGGACAACAAAAATAAAAATTTACAAATTAGTCAACAAAAATTAAATTGCGTCATCACTAAAACTTTAAAGGAACAACAAATAAATAAATAAGCGTTCATATCACAGTCCAACACAGTCCTAAGATCCGAAAAGCGCCTACCCGATCACACTCATGCGACATAAATTAAATCGTGTCTTCGTCCATCGGCGCAGGCAGAGCTGGAGGTAGCTTTGGTGCTCTGGGAGGAATGGCATAGTGCCCCCACGGAAGAGTGTTTATTCCATCCTCTGGCATCACGTATCGTTTATCATCAAACGGAGCCAGAGATCTTTTTCTCACTACCACTGAATAAATCATATGGTATTTACTTTGAAAGCGTTGATTTCCGTACTCTTTGTCGTTCTGTTATGAAGACAATCGATGTAATCTTGTACGGTTAGATCACGCAGAGCGACGGCACGATTAACACCCTTCGCACGTTTTATGGGGGGAGGTGCGATGCAATCATCTTCCTCACCTTCATTATTACAAGTACACCTACCGAATGTCATACAATACAGTTTTGCCATCAATCCGACAAACATTTCGATGGCCACTCCTCCGGCTTCATCCTTAAACTTTCCCAAGACCCTAGCGTTCCGTCCATCATAGCAAATGTGGGTCTTGGGATAGTTACTTGTGTCAAAATCGTCCAGGTGTGTCAACATGTCACGGTAGACGTCTCTGGTACGGATCGCGTAGACTATCCCATCGGTGTCCATGTAGACCATTCTAATCCTTTCGATACCGTACCGCTCTACCATGTCATAGTGGAAACCGTACATCCATCGTTTACTATGGTCCAGAATGCACATTCCCGCGTATACAGGCTTGTTCAGTACGACTCGCACTTTGGCCATATGTAGCAATGCTAGGTTTTCGTTGTACCAAACACGATCATTGAAATTCGCTTTAGCTACATACTTAGTATACATTTTATGGGATGTGACTAGTTTTACGTTTAGGTGTTTTCTTACATTCTGGAGACTCATACCGTATACAGCATTGACCATCAATTTGAACATCTCCACTTCAAATTTGTTGCTGGCCTGCTGTCTTAACTCAGTATTTAGCGTCACGTACGGTTTCAACCACGGTGACTGTTTGAAACGTAGAACTCTGTGGATTCGACGAACACGCAGTCCACTCTCTAACGCCTGTTGGAGATATCGATAGTGAATTACATATTCCTCTTTGTCCGTCAGGGTGGCCATTAATTTCTTAGAGGATCCAGCACCGCTATTGATTACTTGCTCCGATGTGTATGGAAGTTGATACGCTGGTGATTTTCTAACTTCTGGACAGAAGGGCAAGTCTCTGTGTTTATCGTGTAGAGCCTGGTCGTTCGGGTACTCCAAGTCTACTTCCAATACGTACCCGTACTCGCCTTCCGCCGGTATGCTCGAGATGTCTAAACCGTCAATTTCCTGCTGTGTTAGCCACTCAAAATCTTTGTATGGAAGTGGTTCCGACATGGCCCATCCGTATAGGTTGTTAGCGTCATAATACATTAAAAATTTATCATTATCACTCTCTATGGAACCTCCATTTGTCGATGCGCACTGGCCGTTTCGGTCATCGCGTCCTCTAGTGTATTTATTGTTGGCGATGACGTGCCGAGTTACACATTGAGTCAGACCGCCTCGAATACCCTTCTCAAAAAATACATATTGATCCACATCTTGAAGGGTATCGAGTACCACACCAGTTTTGTACAGCATGACATCCCAGGCGTACGACGGAAGCGTAAGATAATGTGCAGGGTCGAGCTGATAGTGCGTTAGACACATCTCCCTGAACCCCTCAAACACATCGGCCAATAGTAGCACATCGGTTCGTAAATATACATCTGAGTATTCACCGAGCGTGGTGCAGTTGAATTTACGCCACACTTGTTGTGCATGCTCATAATCAACATCTGTTACTTCATCTCCGAAGGCTTCTTTAGGTGGAAGTAGATCCTCATCCAGAACATCCTGTGAAGTGATGTATTCATAGGGGAAGACTCCTTTCCTGCGTAATAATCGGAAATCACCATTGTCCGGGTATCTAGCTTTCATGATCTTCATTTTGTCATCAGGTAGGATGGACGCAAGAGTCGCTAGTGATTTCGCCATCAGACGATACGAATCGACAAACTGTAGCTTGATGTTGCTATGCTGACCGGGATATTTAAATCGTTTTGAAAATGTAATGTACTTTTCTTCCGTGTTGGCGAGTACTTCTACATCACCTTTGTCGATACCCAATTCTCTAACTATGAAATGTGCATCATAGTTTGATAAATTATGAAAATAGATGTTTATAGTTTCCTGCTCTCGGTCCTCGGGTCTGTGACGTGCATTCAAAACATCTCCAATCTTCTGTACGTCATCCCGTACAGCGTTTATGAAGTGTTCAGAGGCATTCTCACCTCTGTAGAGTCTCAATTTTGAATATGTGTTGCTAGTCGGATCATTGTCGTCACAATCACCATCGTTGACATTCCTGTGATTATCATGAATGTAGTACGCGTACGAGTATGGCACGTGGAGTTTCTTCACATTACTTGGAGCATTCTCGTTGTGATTTATATTAGCACCTCTTGAAGTGGCTGGATCCCACGCTGGTGGAAGTGACGTTGGTGTGGGATGAATAAGTTGATTTGCTTCAGTCGGAACGAGTGCACACTCAAAATCCGCATATATAGTGAATCGTGCTTTTTGTGTACGCTCGATGTGCTTAAACCGAATCTCTTTATCTTCAGATAAATCAGTCCTCAGAGGATCATGCGAAGAGCAATAACGCTTGTGCTCCTCCAACCGTTCAGCTCCGGTGAGACCCAGTTTGTTCGGTCGGTTATCGAAATGTGCGAAACATCTCCTGCAAATGAACAAACGATGTTCGCGAAGTGTCATCTGGCTACCAACTAGCCTCTCAAAGTCTGAGATGTACGCATAGTGGGTGGTTCGTTCATCTGTTAGGAAGAGCAGATCATAGTGGTTCGGCAGCTCCTGATCCACAACGCGAAGCGGGAAGACATAGTGTTCTTCTTTGTTTTGTTGCTTCTTCTGCTTCTTCTTATCCAGGCCGTACACATTTATGCTTACGCCGGGGTTGTTACGTTCAAACGTGCGGATTTTATCCAACCTTACTGGAAACTCCAGTCCATCAAAATTTAGATTGGAGCGTGCCCTGACCTCTGCTGTGAAATGGTTAGCAGTAAGCCGGTCACGACGAACATTTTCAATGTATTTGGTAAGGATTGCGTATTCGAAACATCGTTCATCCGCAACGTTAAACACATTTACCACGGCTTTTTTCATGGCGATGTCACGAGGAAGGGGGATGAAGGAGCTACCTCTGATAGGACTGTAGACATTAACTCTCACCTCCATGTCCAAAACCCTAACAAAGCTCCACCCCGAACCCTTCATCTCACATGTCTCCTTCTCCAGTAAAATTTTGTTGATGAATTGTTGACATATTTCATCTACTTCACTTGTTTGGAGGATAGGGACATTTTTGGCCTTGAAGGCTCGCTTGCAAGTCTCACCATGAATATTTGCGAATTGACATTCGATCCAGAGATTAACCTTGATGGCGTGAACTATCAATAGAATCCGTCGCATGAGTGTGGCAATCGTTGTTCGCAATGAGTTGACAAACTCCTGGAGAGAAACAGTCTCATCAGCGGGCTCCGCAAGCCTGTACGTCTTCAAACGCCCGCGAAATGCTGTCTCGGTCTCCACGAAGCCATCTGGTGCCAAATCACTGGGAATGATGGAGGATCCATTGACGATGTCGTCACTGTTTGTTCCTACAGACGTTGTTGACGAGGGGACAGGCGTTGTGGTCGAGATGACAGGCACTGGCGGTTGGACTCCACCAATCTGCTCTGGCTGCTGGTTCACACGTGCAGCTCTACAGTGGAATCGGGCGTGGAACTGCATGTTATCCTTGCGATTGAAGAACCTTCCACATCCGCCACACGCATGCTCTGAAAAACACATATAGTTGTAGTCACATGCATAATAAAGTAAAAAGAAACAGTTTATAAACCAATATGAAAGTTCTGGATGTATAATGCAGTAGCTGTAATTAACTAAATATTAAAATTGGTTAAAAGTCTTTACATCAGAACTCATTTAGGAAATGAAGATGGAAGAACGAATCATTTATTGTGAAATCAACTACTGCATATTTTGTATCTGAATAATATACCGGATGAACTTTTTGAAAAAGTCAAAACAATCATTATTAGTTTGGAGTCAAAGAAAAATGCATACCTGTTGTACGAACTCCAACAGACGATGGGACTTGTGTTGGTTCCGGTCTCGAATCGAGGTCAGGAGCGTTAGAGGAGCAGGGTCGCGGATCCGAAGGAGTGGAAGCGAAACCTATAACAAATGAACACATATGTGATTTCATCACAACATTTCGTATCTTAAAGCAGATTTATAAGGAGATATGATGAATATTGGGTAAGTAAATAGTCGTACATTCCGTTCAATGGAGTTGTTTTTGATCGCTTTGAGAGTATTCCTAAAATTTTCACATCTTTAAGAACATATTTTCTTGAAGCGAATGTCTATGTATATACATTTATTTGTGTGAATGATCAGTGTTATGGAGTTAGTGACTATAGCTAAAGTTCGAGGTATTATTAAAAAATTTTACTAACCTGGTCTGAATGCGGGATTCATCGCTTGTTGGGGATGTGGGCGATGGGTGATGTCGATGTGACGACGAAGGGCATCATCCCTGGAGTATGTTCGACCACAATCTGGACAGTCGAATTTGACTCCCCCGTGGACGGATCGTACATGTCGACTCAAGTGATCCTTCTTCTTGTACGACTCACCGCACTCCCCACAACAGAAGCGACGTTCCAAAGTGTTGTTCATGATCTACAAACAAATAACTCTACGTAGTATAATGTCTTCAGAGAAATTTTATGAAAAAAACTCAAAGAATGTACTCAAATAAGTTTACTAGTAGTTTACTAGTAGTAGTAGTAGTAGTAGTAGTAGTAGTTTTAATATTACAAGAAGCATTCTTCATAAGTGACACACACAACAAGCAAGTGTAAAAGAGTTTCATTGCAGTCAATTTTCACATTAGTGACAAAACTATTAAAATTGTTTTGAAAGTAAATATTCTACTTTGCATTCAGGAATGTTTATCTTTGCTTAAGAAGCTATGCATTATAGTTTATTAACATTCTTCTCTGTTAAACTACGCAACAAAGGTGAATTTAAAGGCAAGGAGAGTATGAATCAGTAAGTTTGATTTTCTATTATAATTTTACATATCGCAAAGTAAAACACGAAAATCATGTTATGAACTTTTCAGCTAGTACATGATAGAAAGAACGAAGAAACTTGACACAAATAAAATCCACATACATCATACGTATTTAAATATAGATAACTATTCTACATTACGAATACTACTTACATTTGAATTGATGAGTACCCAGGAGTAAGACAGTAGTACTATGGCACAGGGCGCAGCGGAGCACTGGAGCACTGGAAAACACGTCCGTTCACCTTGAAGTCCGGAGAGAGACTGAGCGAAGAAAGGCAGTAGCACTGGACCGCTGGAGCACTGGAGCACTGGAGAACACGTCCGGTCACCGTGAAGTCTGGAGAGAGACTGGGGGCAGCGGAGCTAACGGAGCACTGGAGCACACGTCCGATCGCCGCGAAGTCTGGAGAGAGAGTGAACGAGCAAATACAGACGCTGTGGGATGTGAAAATGGCGCAGGATCGTACATAGTATGCAGCGGCACGACAGACAACCATCAACGGCTATACTCAATTTGAATCTCAGCGTATGCCTAGAATGTAGAGGTTCATTGAAAATGAGTCAACGCGAGAGTGACAAAATTTTAGAACCAACTGTGGCCATTCGGGGGAAGAGGCAGTGTTTTAATTTGTACGAAGTCACCCAACACATTTAGTTCAATATAGAGTAAGAGGTATGAGAGCTCATTACACAAGATAACCACTTAAAGACAGTTTTGATTATGTCGAATCATTAGTCAACTATTTTGCGACTCATAAACATTTAACACATTAAATGAAGTCACATGTCCCTTGTGCATCACTTCAAAGGAGTAAACATCGGTTGAAAGTTCAACCGCAGCATCACTTCGCATGCAGTACACTCTTTTACATAGAAGCGAGTCGTGCGTAGAAAACCCAACGAAACATTATCAAATTATTTTGACCACCTTAGATTGTCTCCTCGAACACATACACCGGACACATGCGCTTATAAAAAATCAAGATGGCGACGTAAGGATATCGCCTCGACAATGTGGACTGCTGCTACACCGAACACCGCGCAAATAAAAAATCAAGTTGGTGGCGTAGGAATACCGGTGGCCGGACACGCACGCAAAAATGCGCGTGTTTGAATTTTACGCGCGGATAGAATGCGAGCGCGCGGACGGCATGCATCAAGTGTCCTTAACCGACCTCTTTAAACCTCAATATTTCTGGAAACCATGTGAAAGCTCGCATTTTACTTGAGTGTGCGTGGCAGGCAACCGGTATTCCTACACCGCCGCACGCGAGTTCTCATACCTCTTTCTCTATATTGAACTAAATGTGTTGGGTGACTTCGTACAAATTAAAACACTGCCTCTTCCCCCGAATGGCCACAGTTGGTTCTAAAATTTTGTCACTCTCGCGTTGACTCATTTTCAATGAACCTCTACACTCTAGGCATACGCTGAGATTCAAATTGAGTATAGCCGTTGATGGTTGTCTGTCGTGCCGCTGCATACTATGTACGATCCTGCGCCATTTTCACATCCCACAGCGTCTGTATTTGCTCGTTCACTCTCTCTCCAGACTTCGCGGCGATCGGACGTGTGCTCCAGTGCTCCGTTAGCTCCGCTGCCCTCAGTCTCTCTCCAGACTTCACGGTGACCGGACGTGTTCTCCAGTGCTCCAGTGCTCCAGCGGTCCAGTGCTACTGCCTTTCTTCGCTCAGTCTCTCTCCGGACTTCAAGGTGAACGGACGTGTTTTCCAGTGCTCCAGTGCTCCGCTGCGCCCTGTGCCATAGTACTACTGTCTTACTCCTGGGTACTCATCAATTCAAATGTAAGTAGTATTCGTAATGTAGAATAGTTATCTATATTTAAATACGTATGATGTATGTGGATTTTATTTGTGTCAAGTTTCTTCGTTCTTTCTATCATGTACTAGCTGAAAAGTTCATAACATGATTTTCGTGTTTTACTTTGCGATATGTAAAATTATAATAGAAAATCAAACTTACTGATTCATACTCTCCTTGCCTTTAAATTCACCTTTGTTGCGTAGTTTAACAGAGAAGAATGTTAATAAACTATAATGCATAGCTTCTTAAGCAAAGATAAACATTCCTGAATGCAAAGTAGAATATTTACTTTCAAAACAATTTTAATAGTTTTGTCACTAATGTGAAAATTGACTGCAATGAAACTCTTTTACACTTGCTTGTTGTGTGTGTCACTTATGAAGAATGCTTCTTGTAATATTAAAACTACTAGTACTACTACTACTACTACTACTAGTAAACTACTAGTAAACTTATTTGAGTACATTCTTTGAGTTTTTTTCATAAAATTTCTCTGAAGACATTATACTACGTAGAGTTATTTGTTTGTAGATCATGAACAACACTGGAACGTCGCTTCTGTTGTGGGGAGTGCGGTGAGTCGTACAAGAAGAAGGATCACTTGAGTCGACATGTACGATCCGTCCACGGGGGAGTCAAATTCGACTGTCCAGATTGTGGTCGAACATACTCCAGGGATGATGCCCTTCGTCGTCACATCGACATCACCCATCGCCCACATCCCCAACAAGCGATGAATCCCGCATTCAGACCAGGTTAGTAAAATTTTTTAATAATACCTCGAACTTTAGCTATAGTCACTAACTCCATAACACTGATCATTCACACAAATAAATGTATATACATAGACATTCGCTTCAAGAAAATATGTTCTTAAAGATGTGAAAATTTTAGGAATACTCTCAAAGCGATCAAAAACAACTCCATTGAACGGAATGTACGACTATTTACTTACCCAATATTCATCATATCTCCTTATAAATCTGCTTTAAGATACGAAATGTTGTGATGAAATCACATATGTGTTCATTTGTTATAGGTTTCGCTTCCACTCCTTCGGATCCGCGACCCTGCTCCTCTAACGCTCCTGACCTCGATTCGAGACCGGAACCAACACAAGTCCCATCGTCTGTTGGAGTTCGTACAACAGGTATGCATTTTTCTTTGACTCCAAACTAATAATGATTGTTTTGACTTTTTCAAAAAGTTCATCCGGTATATTATTCAGATACAAAATATGCAGTAGTTGATTTCACAATAAATGATTCGTTCTTCCATCTTCATTTCCTAAATGAGTTCTGATGTAAAGACTTTTAACCAATTTTAATATTTAGTTAATTACAGCTACTGCATTATACATCCAGAACTTTCATATTGGTTTATAAACTGTTTCTTTTTACTTTATTATGCATGTGACTACAACTATATGTGTTTTTCAGAGCATGCGTGTGGCGGATGTGGAAGGTTCTTCAATCGCAAGGATAACATGCAGTTCCACGCCCGATTCCACTGTAGAGCTGCACGTGTGAACCAGCAGCCAGAGCAGATTGGTGGAGTCCAACCGCCAGTGCCTGTCATCTCGACCACAACGCCTGTCCCCTCGTCAACAACGTCTGTAGGAACAAACAGTGACGACATCGTCAATGGATCCTCCATCATTCCCAGTGATTTGGCACCAGATGGCTTCGTGGAGACCGAGACAGCATTTCGCGGGCGTTTGAAGACGTACAGGCTTGCGGAGCCCACTGATGAGACTGTTTCTCTCCAGGAGTTTGTCAACTCATTGCGAACAACGATTGCCACACTCATGCGACGGATTCTATTGATAGTTCACGCCATCAAGGTTAATCTCTGGATCGAATGTCAATTCGCAAATATTCATGGTGAGACTTGCAAGCGAGCCTTCAAGACCAAAAATGTCCCTATCCTCCAAACAAGTGATGTAGATGAAATATGTCAACAATTCATCAACAAAATTTTACTGGAGAAGGAGACATGTGAGATGAAGGGTTCGGGGTGGAGCTTTGTTAGGGTTTTGGACATGGAGGTGAGAGTTAATGTCTACAGTCCTATCAGAGGTAGCTCCTTCATCCCCCTTCCTCGTGACATCGGCATGAAAAAAGCCGTGGTAAATGTGTTTAACGTTGCGGATGAACGATGTTTCGAATACGCAATCCTTACCAAATACATTGAAAATGTTCGTCGTGACCGGCTTACTGCTAACCATTTCACAGCAGAGGTCAGGGCACGCTCCAATCTAAATTTTGATGGACTGGAGTTTCCAGTAAGGTTGGATAAAATCCGCACGTTTGAACGTAACAACCCCGGCGTAAGCATAAATGTGTACGGCCTGGATAAGAAGAAGCAGAAGAAGCAACAAAACAAAGAAGAACACTATGTCTTCCCGCTTCGCGTTGTGGATCAGGAGCTGCCGAACCACTATGATCTGCTCTTCCTAACAGATGAACGAACCACCCACTATGCGTACATCTCAGACATTGAGAGGCTAGTTGGTAGCCAGATGACACTTCGCGAACATCGTTTGTTCATTTGCAGGAGATGTTTCGCACATTTCGATAACCGACCGAACAAACTGGGTCTCACCGGAGCTGAACGGTTGGAGGAGCACAAGCGTTATTGCTCTTCGCATGATCCTCTGAGGACTGATTTATCTGAAGATAAAGAGATTCGGTTTAAGCACATCGAGCGTACACAAAAAGCACGATTCACTATATATGCGGATTTTGAGTGTGCACTCGTTCCGACTGAAGCAAATCAACTTATTCATCCCACACCAACGTCACTTCCACCAGCGTGGGATCCAGCCACTTCAAGAGGTGCTAATATAAATCACAACGAGAATGCTCCAAGTAATGTGAAGAAACTCCACGTGCCATACTCGTACGCGTACTACATTCATGATAATCACAGGAATGTCAACGATGGTGATTGTGACGACAATGATCCGACTAGCAACACATATTCAAAATTGAGACTCTACAGAGGTGAGAATGCCTCTGAACACTTCATAAACGCTGTACGGGATGACGTACAGAAGATTGGAGATGTTTTGAATGCACGTCACAGACCCGAGGACCGAGAGCAGGAAACTATAAACATCTATTTTCATAATTTATCAAACTATGATGCACATTTCATAGTTAGAGAATTGGGTATCGACAAAGGTGATGTAGAAGTACTCGCCAACACGGAAGAAAAGTACATTACATTTTCAAAACGATTTAAATATCCCGGTCAGCATAGCAACATCAAGCTACAGTTTGTCGATTCGTATCGTCTGATGGCGAAATCACTAGCGACTCTTGCGTCCATCCTACCTGATGACAAAATGAAGATCATGAAAGCTAGATACCCGGACAATGGTGATTTCCGATTATTACGCAGGAAAGGAGTCTTCCCCTATGAATACATCACTTCACAGGATGTTCTGGATGAGGATCTACTTCCACCTAAAGAAGCCTTCGGAGATGAAGTAACAGATGTTGATTATGAGCATGCACAACAAGTGTGGCGTAAATTCAACTGCACCACGCTCGGTGAATACTCAGATGTATATTTACGAACCGATGTGCTACTATTGGCCGATGTGTTTGAGGGGTTCAGGGAGATGTGTCTAACGCACTATCAGCTCGACCCTGCACATTATCTTACGCTTCCGTCGTACGCCTGGGATGTCATGCTGTACAAAACTGGTGTGGTACTCGATACCCTTCAAGATGTGGATCAATATGTATTTTTTGAGAAGGGTATTCGAGGCGGTCTGACTCAATGTGTAACTCGGCACGTCATCGCCAACAATAAATACACTAGAGGACGCGATGACCGAAACGGCCAGTGCGCATCGACAAATGGAGGTTCCATAGAGAGTGATAATGATAAATTTTTAATGTATTATGACGCTAACAACCTATACGGATGGGCCATGTCGGAACCACTTCCATACAAAGATTTTGAGTGGCTAACACAGCAGGAAATTGACGGTTTAGACATCTCGAGCATACCGGCGGAAGGCGAGTACGGGTACGTATTGGAAGTAGACTTGGAGTACCCGAACGACCAGGCTCTACACGATAAACACAGAGACTTGCCCTTCTGTCCAGAAGTTAGAAAATCACCAGCGTATCAACTTCCATACACATCGGAGCAAGTAATCAATAGCGGTGCTGGATCCTCTAAGAAATTAATGGCCACCCTGACGGACAAAGAGGAATATGTAATTCACTATCGATATCTCCAACAGGCGTTAGAGAGTGGACTGCGTGTTCGTCGAATCCACAGAGTTCTACGTTTCAAACAGTCACCGTGGTTGAAACCGTACGTGACGCTAAATACTGAGTTAAGACAGCAGGCCAGCAACAAATTTGAAGTGGAGATGTTCAAATTGATGGTCAATGCTGTATACGGTATGAGTCTCCAGAATGTAAGAAAACACCTAAACGTAAAACTAGTCACATCCCATAAAATGTATACTAAGTATGTAGCTAAAGCGAATTTCAATGATCGTGTTTGGTACAACGAAAACCTAGCATTGCTACATATGGCCAAAGTGCGAGTCGTACTGAACAAGCCTGTATACGCGGGAATGTGCATTCTGGACCATAGTAAACGATGGATGTACGGTTTCCACTATGACATGGTAGAGCGGTACGGTATCGAAAGGATTAGAATGGTCTACATGGACACCGATGGGATAGTCTACGCGATCCGTACCAGAGACGTCTACCGTGACATGTTGACACACCTGGACGATTTTGACACAAGTAACTATCCCAAGACCCACATTTGCTATGATGGACGGAACGCTAGGGTCTTGGGAAAGTTTAAGGATGAAGCCGGAGGAGTGGCCATCGAAATGTTTGTCGGATTGATGGCAAAACTGTATTGTATGACATTCGGTAGGTGTACTTGTAATAATGAAGGTGAGGAAGATGATTGCATCGCACCTCCCCCCATAAAACGTGCGAAGGGTGTTAATCGTGCCGTCGCTCTGCGTGATCTAACCGTACAAGATTACATCGATTGTCTTCATAACAGAACGACAAAGAGTACGGAAAATCAACGCTTTCAAAGTAAATACCATATGATTTATTCAGTGGTAGTGAGAAAAAGATCTCTGGCTCCGTTTGATGATAAACGATACGTGATGCCAGAGGATGGAATAAACACTCTTCCGTGGGGGCACTATGCCATTCCTCCCAGAGCACCAAAGCTACCTCCAGCTCTGCCTGCGCCGATGGACGAAGACACGATTTAATTTATGTCGCATGAGTGTGATCGGGTAGGCGCTTTTCGGATCTTAGGACTGTGTTGGACTGTGATATGAACGCTTATTTATTTATTTGTTGTTCCTTTAAAGTTTTAGTGATGACGCAATTTAATTTTTGTTGACTAATTTGTAAATTTTTATTTTTGTTGTCCAATGTATAAAGTTATATTTCTGCTATTTAATTTTTATTTTTTCAATACACTCGATGTTAGTTTTAAGATTTTTTTCAATAAATCTAATCATTTGTATTGATATGATTGTTTTCATTTTTCCAGTTTCACACTTAGTCTTAAAATCATTCATCGTCAGACTCTTTGCTTTTTGAAAAAAAAATCTATATATACCGATATATCAAAATCTTTTCAGTTTGAAAGTAAAATATAAATGACAAGTCTGCACAGAGGTGTACAAATACTAAAACTATCAGACTCTTTTAAAATAACAAGTTACTAGACTCTCTCTGGTCTTTGAAAGTAAAAATGTAATGTCGAGCCTGCACAAAGGTTAAACTAATAGGCTCTTTTCACTTTGAACTGTTATGTCAAATATGTGCAATGAGTAAACTATCAGACTCTTTTGAAATACTGAGTTAATAGACCTTCTGGTCTTTGAATGTAAATTATAAATGTCGAGTCTGGACAAAGGTTAAACTATCAGACTTTCTAAATGCACTTTGACTTTAAAATAGTGAGCCTGTTCAAAATGAAACTTACATACGAATGGGAACAAAAAGATTGATGTTTGTTAAGTACTAATTTTCATTACAAGAAAAATATATTACAATACATACAAGAGAAATTTTACAATGTAGACAATAGTAGTGTTTATACAATTTAGTGAAGTCTTCTGATCATCTCATCGATGTGAGCAGTGGAAGAGTCGTTGCAGCGCTGCACAGAGTCAATTCTCTTACGAGTGGAAGTCTCAGAGGTAGTAGAAGATTACTGTTAAACCTGAAAACCTTAGTTTCAGTTATACTTGTAAGTACAGAAAATAAAAAAAAGCATACGTAAATAAATTGAAATGAAACAAAATCAGGAAAAAGAAAAATAGCTATGCAACACAATGTGTCATGTGCAAAAGTTAAAGTGAATATAATGTTCAAAATGAAAGAATATGCAACAAATGTTAAAAAGAGTTGCATACTATTAACGTAATCTTATTAAAAGATTCTAGTTCTCAATTATTCAATATAAAAAGTACATAAACCAAATGTTTAAAGAGTTTCATTACACTTCTTGGCCTATATGTCTCCAAAGCACACTACTTTTTCCCCACCTTAGCCCCACCTTAGCCCCACCTTAGCCCCGCCTTAGCCCCACCATCGTCCCCACCATCGGCCACGACACCGTAAAATAATAATAACCGGCCGAATGCCCCTACTATAAAAAAAAAAAAAAAAAAAAAGGTTGGACCAGTTGGACCAAAGTCCCCTACTGTTTCGGGGGGGGGGGGGCTCGCCGCCGGTGGTCCTCGGGGGGGGGGAGGCTCGCCGCCGGTGGTCCTCGGGGGGGGGGGGGGGCTCCACCGGCTCCACCAGCAGGCGGACAGCCGGCCAAAGACCCCTACTATCGACTACGCGGGTCGATCGTTTGAGACTATTGTAATCATGGGCGGTAGTCTGATTATAAAATAATTAATTCCTATACATCTATTATAAATTGGCTCTCAAACAATCAATGTTAGTTTAGTTGTAAAATAGTATCGTCAAATTTTCGGTGGGAACATAAAAGAAATTTACTAAACAAAATTAAATTGCAATCTTGTTTAAATTCTAGAATTAATAAATTTAAAGTGATTTTTCTTATTTGTACTTTTCTTCTTTGACTCGATTTTACAAACCATACAGAGATAACACTACTAACTGACTTGTGAAGCTAAAGATTTACTGTTATAACATCTTCAGTAATAGGCCTATAGGTCGTTGATAAAGTATAGTGAATTTTATAAAAAATTATTATTAGTAAAATTTTATTAGTATATTTTATTTTAGATTATTTTTCATTCTGTCTTTACTATAATCTGAAGTTGTCAGCTTGTTTATTCATATAAAAAAGCTAAATGTTGAAAATAAAAAAGGTGGAATAAAATTTCTTTTGGTAATCTTACAGAGGCATCACTGTGGTAATCTATTGGTGAAACGGCGAGTGAACTTAATTTAATCAAAGATTTAGCTTTTATTACGCAAAATTTAACAAAAAAGTTGTAAGTAGTGGAAGTATGCTTCACTTTTAACTGAAACTGCCCAATCAGATCCTGCTGCATAGTTTTAATATTCTAAACTATCGCCTGATTTATTTCCTCCTCCACGCCGACGCGGGCACCTCCCCGGCTGCAGATAAGCTTGGGGTCCCGGCAAATTGAATCTTCTCACCAGTCCACCACAGGACAACAATACAATCGGCGATGAGTTATGGGCTGAATAATAGCTGCCCGTATTGGCGATGGGCGATCTATCACTTAGCCTCAGTATCAGATGTTCCCATAGCCACTCCCTCGTGCTACCCATAGACTCCAGTCCGCGTCACGTCGCAGGGGTATCGCTGTCTTTTGGAAATCCTGAATCGGGAACAACGCGCTACCACACTTCTTTAACAGTACTAAACGTGTGGTACTAAAGGGTAACGGTTTAATGTTTGTATACGGATAAGAAGACCTTTCACTAGATGCGTACTGTGGGTTTACTAAATCATTCCAACCTTCTTTCGGGGACGTATAGTAAATGAAGTCTTGGAAACATTCAAAGTACATTGTCATACCATTTTAAAGGTATTCGCAATTCAAGTAGGCTAATTAACCGAAAACTAGACCTCAAACGGTTGATCTTGTATTAAGTTATTGAATTTTAAGCTTTCGTTTTATATTTTGCTAACTAATGTGATTTTAGTTTAATTTGACTTACGACATATTGTTATAATCGACCACCTTCTAAATTACTTTGATATTTAATATTGACTTCATGCCACTTTTTTTAGTTGCTCACGTTAGGTGTTATAAAGCTTTCATATAGTTAAAGGGACAGATTTTTATATTAAAAATTCAAAAAACTTCCAAAGTTTTATCAATCACTATGCATCGGGGAAAGATCTTAAACTGTTCCAAAACTTTTGTATTACACCTGATATGAGGAGAATTTAAAAAGTAGCTTAGAGTTTTAAAAGACTAGAAGAATCAACAACAACCAACAAAACAAAAAAGAAAATTACATTAAACAAACTACTACGGCCATAATAGGCTACTATAGCATCATATGTATCAGTGTAGCGAAATCGTAACTCAACTTACTAACAAATCTGAGCATTTTCCAAAACCGAGGTAGGCTACTTCCTGTATTTTAAGAGCCTCTTGGCTGCTCCAAAGACTGTGTCGTGTGTACCGTGCCTATACTACAAACTAATTGATACTATCATCCATCGGAGTTTCTTGCAGTTCATCCAGTCTCATAATCTTAGGTCCTGGTAAAACATGTATTACATGTGTACCTTGAAGCGGCCACTAGACACAGTACGGTATAGTATTCACAGTATTCAGCAGTATACAGTAGGCCTATTCGTTCCTGCCGAACTGAGAAGATGTATGACAGGTTCTGTTCCATCCCGGTTGACGGAAGATGACAATAAATCTTGCCAATCTCCATATCGTTGGCACAGTTACTTGTAACTTATGCGAATGCTAATCATCAACGTCGTTTGTTTCCAAACAGAAATGCCTCGTGGCTGACAAGACGCACGGCGGCGCGAGAAATAGTGGCTAAGAGTCTAGCTAGTGTCACACTGTTTTGATTGAGCCGCCTTGTTCTCTGTGAAACTATAGCTTAGCATTAAAAAATAACGAATTGCTGCAGTTCCTATGAGTGATGAGAACGTAAATTATATGTTTAGTTCTTCTATTGAAGCAAAAACACATTAAACACATGCACTCTAATTGTATATGTAGGGAGACCGGGGCTAGTTGGTGTACTATAATTAGAAATGAATAGTATTATATTTTGTTCAAGTACTTTAGAGATATTTTATTAATCACATTCTAAATTAATAACAATAAATATTTTCAAAAACATCTAACTAACAGCCATATGACAATTCCTATTTTATTGATCATATGATTAAAACTATTAGGTAACACCACATCCTTCCCTCATAAGTTAAGTCTTTGGGGAGGTTTTGCGTTCCTGTGACTTCTTTCTCTTCCAGAAAGAACTTCACTATCCACTGAGGTATTAGTTAGTGTTCTTCTATTATCAGCATCATTAAATTCGGATAGATGTATTCTATTTCTCCTTAGTCTTGCACCATTTTCTGTCTGCACAACATAAGATCGAGGGCAACCATGTTTTTGTAGAACTTTTCCGGTAACTGCCTTATCTTTAATGTACACCAATTGCCCTTCCGTCAACTCTTTCCTCTCCTTCGTACCATGTCTTATGTCGTATTGAAATTTCCTTTTTTTTCTTATGTTTTCCTCTTTTGCCTTAAGGGTGTTGAAGTCAGGATTTTTCGGAACTAGATTAGCACAAGCAATTGGTACAACGCCTCTAAGCTTTCGACCCATTAAAAGTTCAGATGGAGAGTAGCCATTTTCAAGAGGAGTAGACCTGTAAATCAGGAGACCTTGTTGCAAGTCATTACATTTTACGATGATTTTCTTTGCAGTTGCAACCGCCGACTCAGACAATCCATTAGACTGTGGATAATTTGGGCTGCTGGTCGTAACCATAAATCCCCAATCCTTAGCAAAATCTTTAAATTCTAAACTGTCAAAGGGAGGTCCATTGTCACATCTCAAAGTGTGAGGAACCCCAAATTGTGAAAACACCCTTTTAAGTATGTTGATCGACACACTTGCAGCTGTTGAGTTTGTTGGAACTACTTCCAAATATCTTGAGTAATAGTCTTGTATCACCAAATATGTCTGATTCTTAACCTTAGCAAAGTCACATCCAATTAGAGACCAAGGTAAGCTGGGAAAGGTTGTATTTAACAGAGGTTCTCTTTTCTGGGTTTGATGTACCATACATGTGTAACAGTCTGTTACCTTTCGTGCTATATCATTTGAAATACCTGGCCACCACACGGTATCTTGCGCAAGACGTCTGCATTTAGTTATGCCCATGTGGCCAGAGTGTAACTTGTCCAAAATCATTGGTTTCAGACTTAAAGGAATGACAATTCGGTTACCCATCATCAGCAAACCATCATTCCACGATAAAGAGTCCCGAAATTTGTAATACGGAGTCAATTTAGGGTCAATTCTTCCATTATTAACCCATCCATTTTCAATTGCTTGCTTTATTAAATTTATCGTGCAATCTGTTTTAGAAGCATTTTCAATTTGTTGGTGTAGAACATCAGTCACTGGCAGGTTCTTCTTACAACTTGATATTTCTCCCTCTAAATTTCACAAGCAGAAATGTCAATGTTTTCCACTTTCAATCCTTGAATTCTGGAAAGCGTATCTGGCACAAAGAACTTTTTTCCTGATATGTGATTTATAACAAAGTCAAACGCCAACAAACGAATACGAAAACGGAGAATGCGTGGTGAAAGAGTCTCTAAAAGCTTGCTGCCCAACAAAGAGACCAAAGGTTTGTGGTCGGTAAGAACTGTGAACTGCTTACCAGTAATATATAATGAGAGTCTTTCACATGCCCAAGTGACTGCAAGCGCTTCCTTTTCAATTTGAGCATAAGCCTGCTCAGTCGAAGTTAGCGCACGTGAAATATACATTACTGGATGAAACTTATCTCCCTGCTTTTGTTCCAAACATGCCCCCAGAGCAAAAGAACTCGCATCTGCAAGTATTCTAGTTTCGGCATTAGTATCGTACATCGAAAGAACAGGGGCTGATACTAGCACACGCTTCATATTGTCAAAAGCTTCCTGTTGCTGAGTTCCCCATACAAAATCAACCCCTTCTTTCAAAAGCTCCCGTAAAGGCTGAGATTTACTTGCAACATCCTTTACAAACTTTGTTAAATAATTATACATGCCGAAAAATCTTCGAAGCTCATGGATATTTTGTGGAGGAGGCAAATTCATAACTGCTTTCACTTTGTTCTGATCAGGCTTAATACTTCCGCTGCTTATTTCATGTCCCAAAAAAATAACAGAACTTTTATTGAACTCACATTTTTCTTTATTCAATGTTATATTGTTCTCACGAAGGCGGGTTAAAACATTGTTCAGTCGAATGTCGTGCTCCTCCATTGTACTCCCATAGACCAGTATGTCGTCCATTAAGTTAACACATCCATCTAGACCATTCAGAATCTCACAAAGCCGTCTCTGGAAATGCTCTGGAGCGGAGCATATCCCAAATGGCAAACGAGTGAAACGGTATCGGCCAAATGGTGTAAGGAATGTTGTTAGATGGCGAGATTCTTCAGCTAGTGGAATTTGCCAAAACCCCATTCGAGCATCCAGCTTAGAAAAAATAACACCCCCTCTTATTTTTGCTAAACATTCATCAGTTGACGGCAATATTAATCTTTCTCTAACAACATATGCATTAAGTTTTGTAAAATCCACACAAATACGTACGGATCCATCTTTCTTGGGTGCAATCACGATTGGAGAACACCATTCAGTACCTTCAGTAACTTTTTCAATGATGCCCAACTGTTCCATTTTTTCCAGTTCAGTTTTCACTTTGTCAATTAAAGGCAAAGGAATGCGTCTCGGAGCAGCGACAGCATAGTGATGTGCCTCTGTTTTCATCTTTATAACGTAAGGGTCTCCCTTTAAAACACCAGGATAGGGTGAAAATAATTCTGGACAGTCTATTGTTGACAATCTTAAAGGTTTACTATCCAAATCCTCATTGAAAGTAATTAAAGACAGAGCATTAATTGCACTACGGCCAAGCAGGGGTTGTTTAAGATCCCGTACTACATATAAATCTTCAATACATTTTCTTCCACGGAACTGTAAAGTGGATGAAAATTTTCCTAGGCAGTTTAAAGACATTTGACCAGCTGATTTAATACATCCATGAAATGTTTTTAAATTAAAATTGGGAAGTTTATTTCTCCAAATACTTTCTGGTATGCACGAAACATCAGCTCCCGTGTCAATTTTAAAAACTATGGGAACATTCACAATTTCCAAACACACTTCATAAGGTGGAATAATTGACAAATTTTGTACCGAAAATTCAACAGTACCAAGACAAGCTACGTCATCAATACTGGAATCTGATTTGCTGGGTTCGTCAACAATAAGTTCCTTCACGTCCTTCTTTTTTTTAGTGCAACACCGCTCAAAGTGTCCCACAATGTTACAATATTTACATCTAGCTTTGTAACCCGGACAGTTTTCCTTCAAATGATAATTTGTGTCTCCACATCGAAAGCATTTGAAACTTTTGCTTGCTCTACCCCCAGCAACAGCACCATTTTGCTTAGACTTAGATTTATTTTTTACAGTTAAAACATTAAGGCTATTTGTAACTCCCCTTACAGTTTCTTGTTGAGTTTTTACAGATTCCCATAACTTTACTTTTTCGATTGCTTTATTCAGCGATAAATTCTGATCCATTTGCAACGATTCTGAAAGTTTACCATCCCTAACCCCGACCACGATGCGATCGCGCAACATTTCATCCTTTAAAGGGCCAAAGTCACAAAATTTTACCAACTTATGCAAAGATGTTAGGTATGTCTCAAAAGATTCCCCCTCAAGCTGGTTTCTTTTATTAAAACGAGCCCTCTCATAAATAACATTGACTGATTTAGCAAAATAAATATTGAAATGTCTTATAACTTCCTCATAAGAAACATTCTCTAATTCAAATGAATCATAAATGTATTCTGCATCATCACCCATAGCCAGCAATAATGCACTGACCTGAGTAGTTTGTGGTTCATAGTTCAGCAGCGAAGTTAGTCTATACCGCTCAAACTTTCGAATCCATGAGGTCCACGTTGTTTCATTTTGTGAAAAAAACCTTTCAAAAGGTGGCGGGGTGTAAACATACCTCCCATGAGGCCTGTCCACTGATGGTGAGGCTATTGAAACAGTTTTTGAAGAGTACTCAGCCTCCCTATTGGTATCATTGTCTTCAGATTCTGTATCAGATTTTTCTACAGTTTTCTGTCTTCTCCTAGTCCTTCTGTTAGGCATGGTTAAATACTGACACCATGTACTATAATTAGAAATGAATAGTATTATATTTTGTTCAAGTACTTTAGAGATATTTTATTAATCACATTCTAAATTAATAACAATAAATATTTTCAAAAACATCTAACTAACAGCCATATGACAATTCCTATTTTATTGATCATATGATTAAAACTATTAGGTAACACCACAGTTGGGTACACTTTTGGCCCAAGAATTTTCCAATTTTTTGTATGCATGTTAGAAAAAAACTAAAAATACCTATGTGTAAAGGGTCTTTTTGTCTACATTAAAAACCAAAGTTTACTTGCTATTTATTACCAGTATCTCGGGAATAAAAAAAATCCCTGATCAATACATGTGTACCAACTAGCCCCATATGCGGGGCTAGATGGTACACAGGCCGGGGCACGTTGGTACACTATACTAAAGAATTAAGGTTAACAAAAACAAGATAATATTTCAATGTACAAAACTTTATTTGTAACTTTACAGTATATTAATAAAATACTTAAATTTAAGACTTCAAAATTGACAGGCTCTCTTGCATCAGAGATATATATATAGCTGTCCGGTTGTCAGTAACTGAAATCTGCATTTCAACTTCCGGAGCTAAGAGCGCATAGTATCTTGAAAAAAAACAAAAACAAAACAGGTTGTAGCATAGATAAGTTAATTAATAATTATCTAATAATTTATAAATTATTAATCTAATTTAATTGTTTAATAATTTCAATTTTTTATATTTTCCAACTGAATTATTTTAATCAAATGGAGTTTTTTAAATTCTGAACCAATATTTTACTAGCTTTCCCCATTTGACTTTCTAAGACATATAGGCTACAACATGTAACACTTTTCTAATAATTATTTGTTTTGTAAAAAGAAAAGAAATTCATATAATATTAGGCTACTTAAATGTAGATAAATTGATTCATACCAGGTTCCATTACGTCTAAATTTTCGTAGGTCGCTCTCGCAGTAGGCCTATCTAATCAGTATTTTTTTTTCGATATCGTTGTATAGTGTTTATAGGTATTTCATAATGTTTTGCAGTTCCTTTCAAAGTCATGGTCCCAGAAGTAACTACATTTACTGGTTTTCCATTAAATAGCAATAGTCATTTAATGAAAGTACACCGTACCAACTAGCCCCGTCACTTGTGTACCCAACTAGCCCCGTCACCATATTTTTTACTTAACGTGCCATGCAGCTTGTGTTTTTAGAGAC
This sequence comes from Neoaliturus tenellus, assembly GCA_030545055.2. NCBI lineage: Eukaryota > Metazoa > Arthropoda > Insecta > Hemiptera > Cicadellidae > Neoaliturus > Neoaliturus tenellus. The sequence goes on along the minus strand of JAQYXR010000313.1, from coordinate 77,187 downwards.
AAAATTAGTTTATATACAGCAAAGTGTAGCCAAATAAATAATCTATAAGACTATAAGTAGAGGGAAAAAGCCACTTCTAAACCGGAAGTGACGTCAGCTGCCAGGGCAGCTGCAGGGGTCAGATGGTGTCAGCTGCCAGGGCAGCTGCAGGGTGCAGATGGCGAGAGCATAAGCCCTCAATGTGAAGTAGAATTGGGCATGAATTAAAAGTTAGTTTAAAAGTGAAATTCAACTGTGTTAACTAAACTCTAACAGTTGAACAAAAATTAAGAGTTAGTTGAAAACTGAAATTTAACAGGTATAACTGGGGGCTTGGAAAGTATGTCAAGGCCATCCAGAGTAAGTTTTAAAAAAGCCTACCCAACCACCACCAGAAATAGTTCAAAGTTAAACTAGTTGGTGATAGTGGGATAATTCATTTGTGCCATGGGAGAGGTGTTTATCGTTTGAAAGTTGGCGATGGAATGAGAAGCGCCGCCTAGGGAGAGGGCTTATAAAATGGCAACCTTCCCCCACCACCCCTTCCCCCACTCCTTTAGACCAATAACCGGTCGCCGACTCTATGTGGTGAAACTGAACTAGACATGGCGGCCGCCATGGATAATTCTAACCTCAAATCCTAGCTTAGCTGAAGAGAATAGAGGATAATGAAGTAGGAATTGTGGTGAGCGCATTTATATAAGGAATGGTGGGAGTAAAATAGGAAAACCTGTTGAACACAGTCGATAGGAGTAATAAGTTCAAAGTTGTGGAAGCATAACATAGAACGTAAAATGTCGTGAATAACACTATCGTCAACGTTAACCTGCGAAGTTGTAGAAGAATATAACGGGTTAAAACTGTATTTCTTCCTAACTCTTTTTAAATTAGTTTTACACTTTGAAATTGAAGATTTAGAAGTACTTCGTAATATATGTTGTGTTCGCAAAAGTTTTAACCTTAAACATTGTGCAACCATTATAGCTAATGTGTTACATTCAGAAGTTAAAAGAAGACTGAGGTATAAAATAAAGTGTAAAGGATATTGAAACAGAACAATATAGTAGTAATATTTGAGGTTAGAATTAAATAGACTCATTTAATGAAGTGGCTAGGAAGCCACATGCTGATGAATGCTAAATTGCATGTTAGAAGTAATGAAGTAGTCATAAAGTAAAACTAAGGAGAGGTGATCACTGCGAGGATGCAAGGTAATGAATGTTTGTAACGCGATAAACTATCCGCTTTTATAGAGGCAGTAATAACCCTAGCCAAATGCTGTCAGATGCCGACCAACTACCTGGTTTTATAGCGGCAATTACTCCGGGCAGCTGCCGGACAGATGGTAAAAGAAGTAGGGGGTTTTGGGGACAATGACCGGAAAGGTCAATGACCCCCCCCCCTTCCCCCACTCCTTCCCCCACTCCTCTGGGTCAATGGCCGGTCACCACCTTTCCCTACTCCTTCTAGGCCAATGACCGGTCACCACCGGTTGCTGACTCTATGTGGTGAAACCAGACTAAACATGGCAGCTGCCATGGATAATTCTAACCTCAAACCTGCTGCGCATGCAACAAGTACTTTGGATCGGAAGAATGACTATGCTATTGCGCATGCGCCTAGTCCTGTATTACTCACTTTAGCGCTACTACACATGGATAATTCTAACCTCAAACCTTGGTTTTGCGTTGCAGTGCATATGCCGCTCCCCACTCCTTCACCTTCCTTTTACACTGCTGCGAACTGGACTGGATTGAACACTGTACTGGAGTGAAACAACTTCCCCCACTACTCGAGAATCCGAGGAGCGATACGAGCCTGATCTTAGCGTCAGTCGTCAACAAACTTTCATAGCGAAAGGTTGTTGGCAACTCAGCAAGAGGTTTCAAATATATAGTAGGCCTATATATATTTGAACTTCTTCTACTATGTTGCGTTTTTTAATGCAATGTGGTATGTGTGTGTGTGTGTGTGTGTGTTTAGTTTTAAGTTGTATTTAAGAAATAATTTGCGCATTGCGATGTTAGTTATAAGTTGGGTTTAGCATTAAGGTGTATTAATTTTAAGAGGTGTTTAGCATTAAGGTGTATTAATTTTAAGAGGTGTTTAGCATTAAGGTGTATTAATTTTAAGAATAATGATGGTATTTGGTTGTGTTGAATTATTTGGTTTTTTAATAATGATGTGTTGTTAGTTTTAAGTGTTGGTACTACTAATTAATGTTGTTTTGCCTTACAGCTAGATGTTAGGGGGTAGATTAATTGTAAATTCAGAAGTTCCATTGAACTTCACTTAGAAGGGGTGGGACATCCGCAAATTGTAGGTAAGCGGACTAGGTTTTTGCATTTTGTTTAGGAATATTAGGTGGGATTAGCTTGGGTGGGTGTTAGAGTTGCGTTTCTGCATTAGCTGTTCCAGTTTCCCTTTAAATTAATGGTTACGGTAGACCCGGACAGGACCGTTACGGTAGACCCGGACGGTCCAGGGACCTCCCTCGCAGAACGTAACTAGTGGGTTGGGAGTGGGAACCGTTAGGCAAACAGGGTGGTGGGAACAGTATTACTGTTCCCATCACCTTGGATCATTATAAATCTTGAATGACCTTGACCCACTTTCGGAAAGGTCAATGACCCCCCCCCGGCAACCCCTCCCCCGCCGAAAAAATGGAGCACCCCCCCTCCTTTCCCCCACTCCTACACCCCCACTCCTTCCCCCACTACTCCGGGTGAATGACCGGTCATGACCTGAAAAATTAAAATGGCTATAACTTGATAACGGATTGACGGATTTGAACAAGCGATACATCATTGAAAAGGTCTATGTAAAACAAACATTTTGGTAAAAGAAGAATGTGGTTATCTTATTTTAGTCAAAAGTTAGGCGAATTATTTGAAATAAATACCTTCTCTTTCCCCTTTTCTCCCACCTCCCAGGTTAATAATCAGTCTCGGCCAGCTGCTACCCCTCTCATTTGCATATTGTTATAAAAGACGCACCGACTGCGGCTAACATTTCATTCTGATTCCAGACGTTACGCTGCGAACTTGGAGCCACAACCATGTCATCTCTGCCAACTACAACTTCTACTTCAACTTTTACTTCAACTTCTACTACGGCTGTTACTGCACCTAAGAAAACTCTTCGTCTGAAAAATCCTCCTGACTGGTACAAGAAGCAACTTGGATCCCAACCTTCAACTTCTGGCACTATTCTTCCGCCTACCAAGACTTCTAAACTTCGAAGCATTTTTTCACCGCCTTCGCCTTCTACTTCGCTTTCAAACGACTCCACACCGCCATCAACCATCATGCCGCCTCCACAGAAGCCAGCTCCCCGTCCTAATACCCCTTCATTTGAAACTTTGCTTCATCGTCTTAGTACACCTGTCATTCCACTGTCACCATTGCCTCCTACCCCACCACTTACTATGCCTGAAGACCACACCTATCATAAAACTAAATCCACTAAGCCTACTCCCAAACCTGCTCCTAAGCCTGCTCCTTCAGAGAAATTTCAATTATTACAAGAAGAGCGTCGTAGGGCATTTAGCCGTCCCACTACTTGCCCTGAAGTGCTCACCAGGGGAATTAAGAAACTATCAGCTTGTGGGAGGAAATGTGTTAAAAACGAAAGTTTTTGCCGTGTACATGTCGTGAAACATCTTTCTGGACCACAACTGACAGAAACCCCCACCGTTGAAGACGATCCTGAAATAATATCCGTCAGAGGAGAGAGGCTTAAGAAAGGTTTGAAATATTTTTTTCTAAGTGTTGTTGACCACCAACACATTTTGGCAAAATGTAACGGCTTAAAATATAAAATTAGAGTTTGTGAGAATTTGTGTAAAGAGAAGAGATTTAACAATTTAGATTCTCAAGACTTTCTCCTCAGGGATAAAAAGGATCGTATTACAAGGTGGGGGCGTAAACAGTAAATTCACTTAGTTTTTTCCAAATTGTTGCTTAAAAAAATAATGGGGGAGAAACACAATGCGTTATAGCGTTGTGTTTCTCCCCCATTATTTTTTAACACTCTAAGTCTCGTGACCTACTAACCTACTTCCATCCAAGTAGTAAGAAAAGTACTTCCCCCCACTCCTTTGGGTCGATGACTGGTCACGGTCAGCTCCTACCCCTCATTTGCATACTATTATAAAAGCGGAGTGAGCGTTGGTCCCCCCTTCATTTTTCTTCTACACGCCGCTCTTGTCGTTTCGTCTCTGCTGTTTACAATATTTCTTGCTTCAAAATGCCTCCTCATCTGAATGAAAATTTCAATTTTTCCAAAATTTCTGATGTTTTTGAACAATCTGAAGACACTTTAAGTAACGACAGTGAAAGTGAAGATGATGAGGACGATGATGATTATACTGTTGAACTTAGTGAAGAACGTAAAGTCATAGCAATTGATCCACAATTTCCATTTGATACAATAGAAAAGTTTATGGCTGAAGCTAATAAATGGTTGGACTCAGGATGTTATGTACGAATTGACTCTTTTATATTGTATGGTGATAGTCATTCTTTCCTTGTCACACCAAATGACAGAGACCGCATGTGGCAGTGGGCACAATCTATGATGGAGTGCTACAAACAAGGTGTAGATACTGGCGGCTATTTTCTTGCACAACTAGTGTAATAACAAAATTACCCTTCCCCCACCCTACACCCTATTCCTTTCATATCCTATAAAGAAGGGGGAAAGGAGTGGGGATTATAAAATGGTGGGGGAATGTGTATAAATGCAGGTTGTTTGAAGAGACTTTTATTATTGTGGCTTTAGCAGAAACCAGCATGGAGTTTAAATCTTCAGCAAAAATAAGGAACAACATAATAAAGAGAGACATTCGCAAGAAAGAAAAGATCGAACTTATAAAATTACAACTTATAATACCTTCTATTGAAATTGGATGTAGCAAAATAAAGACTTTGGTGAAAACTAACGAATATTTGTTACATCAATTGCTAAAAACAATCGAAGAATTGAAAAGCAAGAATGGACATTCTACATAGTAATATTTGAACATTTTAATATAAATAAGGTAAACCAAAAAAAATAGATGTAAAATAGAGGAATAGATCACTTTGTGGTAATGGACTAACATGCCACTTAGTGCTCTATTCCTCATTCTCGCGTTAAATTGGATTACCTTGACCTATTTGTTAGACTGTTAGAATTTGGTTAACACTGTTGAATTTCAGTTTTGAACTAACGTTTATTTTTGTTGAACTGTTAGTTTTTTAACACTGTCGAATTTTAGTTTTGAACTAACTTTTAATTTATGCGAATTTTTAGTTCAACTCTAGTTAATTTATATGCAAATTTAGTTCAACCAAGTGCCTGTGCTCTAGCCATTTCCACCCTAACATTTGTTCTTTCAACATCTGTCCCATAACATCTGTCCTAACAGATGTTTGGAGGGCAGGTGTTTGGTTTTAAAAGTAACTAAAATTAGTTGGGTGGGGGAATTAGTTAAAGCTTGAATATAAAGAAGTATATACTAAAACTCCAATGGGAATAAAGAACACGAATGAACAATTAGTTTGTAGAAGGTTAATATTTTTATTCAAAACGTTTGATTTCCTTGGATAGTGAAGAAGATGAAATAGTGGTGGGGAACCGTTATAAAAGGAGGAACGCGAGAGCCCATTTCATTTCTTGGCGAAATTTCGAAGAGTAAACATCTCAACATGTATCGTTGCAATAAATGTTTGGAATCGTTTCACGATGAAATTCTATTAGACTGTCATAAAGAACTAATTCACAACAACCCAGAAGAAAAACAAGAACAACAAGACAAGAACAAGAACAAGAACAAGAACAACAAGAAGAACAAGAAGAACAAGATGAACAAGATGAAATAACAGCAACATCTTCAACTACTTTACCGAATCTACAAGTATTTGCATTACCCGGTAAAGTAGTAATGCATCATAAGATTCAAAATGAAAACTTGAAGCTAGAAAGAATTTATTAGAGAAGCAAAACCAATTGTAAGTAAAACTTTAAAAGAAGAATTGAAAAGATTAAACTTTCTTAAATTTGGTTTACTACTAGAAGCTATGTTTATAAATGTACAAGAAGAATTATCACCAAGAGGATTCATAACAAAAAACCGAACCATTATGGAAAGTTCAAACATTGATTCAATAATAGAGAATTGTATAGAAGAAATATTAACAAAAATTCAGGAACACGAAGGAAGAGGATCCGGATGGAGTCTTACAAGTATTGAAGTATTAGATATAAGAGTTCACAAACATGGATATGGACTAATGGGATCTAGTTACATTCCTTTACCAAAAAGAATTGAAAATACAAAATCTTGTGTTAATGTTAAAAATGAAGACAATGAATGTTTTCGTTATGCAATGACAGCTAAATTTGTACCACCACTTCATGTGAATAGACCTAACCAAGAATATGAAAATCAAAGATTTAGATACAATTTTCAAGGAATCACTTATCCTGTATCACTGAAAGATATATCAAAATTTGAGAAGAAAAATCCCGGTACGTCTATCAATGTTTTTGCATTAGATAGTTCAAACAAAGTGTATCCTTTACGTATTGCAAAAGAAGAGCTACCAGATCATACGGATTTACTACTACTAACGCGAGGAGATGTGTCTCACTATGTGTACATAAAGCAATTTGATCGTCTTGTTAATAAGCAGCTTTCTAAAGATCGACACAGGAAGTTAATTTAATTTAAGTTAATTTGAAAGAGATGTTTCAATTTTAAACGAGATGGGCTACACTCAAGAGAATGGTTACAAGAGCACAAAAGATTATGTAACAATAATATGAAGCAAAGATTATTTTACCTTCGGAAAGCAGAGCATTTGTTACATTTGAAAAGGTCATCATCAGTACTGTATTCCTCTATACCCCGTTCAAAAAAAATGTGCGGTCGAAAGACAGAATTTCATTTCCCACCACAAGGAAAATTCCCTCAATACTTTCCTGAATTCCCCGATTTTCCTCACAATCAGATGTTATTTTAGTTTGGCCCTTAAAATTTAGAGTATAAAATAGCGCTGATGATCGTGTTACTTCCCCTACTTGCCGTTGGAAGCGCTTTTTGTTACATCTCAAATGTCAAAATTAGAATGTTTGTTTACGAAAAAATCAAAACATTGGCATAATTTGATATGAGATATTAACCAGCTGTGGTAATTCTCAGTGATTCTGATTGGTTGGATTCTTGGCAGTGGGAGGAACGGGAAAAATGGGGGAATTGAAATCTGCGTTTCGACCGCACATTTATTTTGAACGGGGTATAGTTGTGTATGCGGACTTTGAATCAACACTTGTTCCTGTTGAAGATGAAAATTGTGAAGCTAGAAAAAGTGTCAAGTATCAAATGCACAAACCAAACAGTTTTTGTTTAATGGTTAAATCAACATTATCAGAAGAACATTTAAACAGATATGGATTAACTTCAGAACCTCTAGTATATCGTGGTGAAAATGTAGAAAAAATATTTCATGATCACTTATATTCAATAGCTGGAAATGCACAAAGATTATATACAAATATTGTACCAATGAAACCGATGGAGGAAGAAGAAGAAATTCAACATGAAAATGCAACTCGATGTTTCTTATGCAAAAATGATTTTACTATTGAGAATTATAAAGTTAAAGATCACGATCACTTCACAGGTTATTACAGGGGTGCTGCTTGTAATAAATGCAACTTGAGCTATCGTTTACCACTATTTATTCCTGTGGTTCTGCATAACCTCAGTGGATACGATGCTCATTTTATAATACCCGAATTAGGAAGAGGACGATGGTGAAATTGATGTATTAGCTGAAACTTCAGAGAAGTTCATCAGTTTTTCCAAAAAAGTTGGAAACATGAAACTAAGATTCTTGGACTCCTACAGATTTATGCCGTCGAGTTTATCCAAACTTTCAGAAAATTTAAGGAAACAAGATTTCATCGAAACAAAGAAGATTGTAAATAACGACAAACTGGATTTGGTACTTCGGAAAGGTGTGTTTCCATATGATTACATAGACAGTTTAGAAAGATTTAATGAAACATCACTTCCGGCTAAAGAAGAATTCAAAAGTAAACTTTATGACATGGACATATCTCAAGAGGACTATGATCATGCATGTAAAGTATGGAACGAATTAGGATTTAGAACATTGGGAGAATATTCAGATTTTTATGTTAAATTGGATGTAACTTTACTATGTGATATAATGGAAGAATTTAGAAATACATGTTTTGCAGCATATGGATTGGACCCTCTTCATTCGTACACTTCACCTGGATTAGCATGGCAGGCCATGTTGAAAGAAACAAATTGTAAAATACAACTTCTTACTGATATAGATATGGTTATGATGTTAGAGTCAGGAGTTCGAGGGGGATTGACGCAAAGCGTTACACGACATTTCAAGGCGAACAACAAGTATCTGCCCGATTATGATGCATCAAAACCAACAACATTCCTGGGTTATTTTGATGCAAATAACTTATACGGATGGGCAATGTCGAATCCCCTTCCATATGATAATTTTAAATGGATAGATCCAGAATCGATTGGAAACATAATGGATATACCGAAGCATGGTGAAACTGGTTACATTTTTAATGTCAATTTTGAATATCCTGAACATCTTCATGATCAACATTATGATTTACCACTTCTTCCGAAGACTGAAATTTCCCCTACTGGAAGATGGCCAAAATTAATGATGACATTAACCGACAAGTCTCGATATGTTGGACACTACTGGATGATACAACAAGCTTTAGACTTAGGATTGAGAATTACAAAAATTAATCGAGTACTACAATTTTCTCAATCTTGTTGGTTAAAACCTTACATCGACAACAACACAAGAAGAAGAGCCACCGCTACATCAAGTTTTCAAAAAGATTTTTTCAAATTAATGAATAACGCAATATTTGGCAAGACTTTGGAAAACAAAAGGAAACATAAGGATATCAAATTGGTAACTGATCCAGTAAAATTACAGAAATTGGTGCAACAACCAAACTTTGGTTCATCTGTAATTATTAATGAAAATCTAGTTGTTATTTCCATGAACAAGAAGTCAGTTAAAATGGATCGTCCTTTGTATCTTGGAATGTCAATCTTGGATATTTCAAAAACACATATGTATGAGTTTCATTATAAGAAGATGGTTAACTATTATGGAAGAGAGAACATTGGTATTGCATATATGGATACGGATGCACTAATTTACTGGATTAAAACAAATGACATGTATGAAGATCTACGCACCTTTATATATAAAGATGATTTCGACTTTTCCGATTATCCTAAGGATCATCCAAATTACGACTATGACAGAAACAAGAAAGTATTGGGAAAATTTAAAGATGAAACGAATGGTGTGCCAATGATGGAAATTGTAGCATTAATGTCCAAACTGTATTCGTTTCAACTGTACATAAACGAGAGGAACGAACATCAAGTAACGAAGAAGGCCAAAGGAATAAAAACTTCTTTTCTTAAGAAGAACGTACAGTTTGAACATTATAAAAGATGTTTGTTTGAAAATGTTGAAACAACTGCAACGTTTAACACTATTAGAAGTTATAATCATCAACTTTTTAGTGTCAAACAAACAAAGTGGGCATTAAGCTACAAAGATGACAAGCGCCATATTTTAGAAGATAAAATTAATACTTTACCATTCGGCCACTACTCTCTAAACCCTATCGACCAGTAAACCTATTCTTCGTCCTCTACCTTCTTCCTTTTTCCTTTCCGTAAAGAAGAGGGGACATGGCAAGCCCAATGCCATGTTCCCTCTTTTTTACACTAATATGAAATGGCCTTGACCTATATTCAAACTATATAAATGAGAATAAACTATTCTATGGATCAGTATTTTTACAAGCGGTGTACAAGCAACATCTGAAGATGGAAAGTGTGAAGGACAAGATTGTAAATGAACTACATAAACCAGCAAGAAGAAGATTTCCAAGAAGAAGTACAATCATTAAAGGAATGAATGATCTTTATCAAGCTGATCTCATTGAAATGATACCGCACAGTAAATTAAACAAAGGATTTAAATATATTTTAACAATTATAGACTGTTTTACTAAAATAGCTGACGCTTTACCATTGAAGGATAAGACTGGTAAAAGTGTTACAAAAGCTTGTTACAAAAGCTATGGAAACCACAATACAAAGAAATAAATTTAAAATTAAACATCTACAGACCGATGATGGAAAAGAATATTTTAATAAAGACTTTGGAGCTTTGATGAAGAAATATCAAATAAATCATTATTCTACAAATTCTGAAGTTAAAGCTTCAATAATTGAAAGATTCAATAGAACATTGAAAGGTGCGATGTATAAACAATTTTCAAAACGAGGATCATACGTGTGGTATGACATATTACCACAACTTATAAAACAGTATAACAACAAATATCATCGTACCATTGGAATGAAAACCTATCCAGGTAAAACAGTGCTAATGCGAAAATTGTATTACAACGCATTAAAAATAATACAACACCGAAATTGGAAAAATTGCAACCAAAGAAGTTCAAGGTTAACGATAAAGTTCGTATAAGCAAATACAAAGGTGTATTTAGTAAAAGATATCTACCAAATTGTACTAATGAAGTATTTACAATTTATAAAGTGCAACAACTATACCTGAAACCTATTTATTAAAGGATAACAAGGGTGAATTACTTCAAGGTGGATTCTACGGATACGAATTGTTTAAAATCAACAGTTGGTGATGTATATCTTGTCGAGAAGATTTTACAAAGGAAAAAGGATATGGTTAAAGTCCGGTGGTTAGGATTTGATAAAAGTGAAGACTCTTGGGATTCCTTCAAAAGACTTAGTATAGTTGTTTAATAGCTCATTGTGTGTTTAACCTTTATACAAGATGGAGATTGTACAACAAAAAAGACCGATTTAATATCAATAAACATTGATGAATTGACAGTTGACAATGATAAGTTAAATCATGGAAAACATGGTGAATTACTACCAAATACGATAAGATGTCTAATAACTGGTCCTTCAAATTGTGGAAAAACTAATGTTGTTTTTAACCTTATAACTAATCCTAAAGGATTGCGTTTTTAATAATATATACATTTTTTCAAAATCATTGCAACAACCAAAATATCAATTATTGGATAAAGTACTTGCAAGTGTACCTGAAGTGAATTTTTTACAAGGTTAATGCCAGTGAACAATTATGCAAACCAAATGAAGCAAAACCATTTTCTATTTTTATAATTTGACGATGTTTCTTGTGAAAATCATGACACAATAAGGAATTATTTTGCTATGGGAAGACATCATAATATTGATAGCATTTATATTGGTCAAACATACAGTAAAAATTCCAAAACAACTTATAAGAGACAATGCAAAATATGTTGATCATCTTCAAGCAAGATGAAACTAATTTAAAGCATAATATATAATGATCATGTAAATGCGGATATGCCATTTGAAAAATTTAAAGGAGATGTGTGGCAAAGCATGGAATGAGAAATATAGCTTTCTCGTTATTATGAAGGAAGAAGATATTAAAAATGGTAGATATCGTATAGGGTTGGATAAATTTGTATTTATGCGTTGAACTACCGATACTACATCTAGTTACACGTTGAACTTCACAGTGTAAACATGGTGAATCAAGAAAAACTATTGAAAGAAATAAAATCACTCAGTGATTCTATTAGGATGAAGAATCGTGCATTTAGGATGGGTTTAAGTGAAAGAGAAGAATTTCTAGAGACTACATTTAAACCTATTACGGAACCTTTAAAACAGATATCAGAAACTATTGGTAAACCTCGTTATGAAGGAGATGTTTTACTACCAGTTTCTAAACAAGAAGTACAAGCATTAAAAAAAGAAGAAGAAGATGATTCATATACAAGTGCTAGTGAGCAAGAAGAAACAAAAGAAGAAGAAGAACCAATTGTTGAAAAGGAAGAAGAACAGCCAATACCTGAAGCTGAACAATCTATTCCAAATTTAACTCAATTGAGTAGCGATATATTACAACATGGACCTCTTGGAAGAAAATATATAATGAAAATGCTACATGACATGAAATCAAACCCGAATTTGAGTAGATCACACGTATACGGAGCAAGAATTGATGGGAATGAATTGAAGATTGGCGATTCAAAGCTTGAAATAACACAAGACGATTACATCATTATTGGTGAGCATAGATATAAAGGAACAAAAGGATTATATGAATTAATTTTTAAAAGCATACCACTAAGATATTCATCCAAAGATTTAAGTGTTTTTAAGGAGATTCTACAAAATACTAACGCTCATAAAAGAAACTACTTAAAGGATGGAATGATTAATCGTTCACGTGCAACAAAATATAACATCGTTATAAAAAAGTTGTTTCCTCCACGAAAATTGCCAACATTACGTACTGCACCAGCGGTGAGACAACCACTGAAAAGAAAATCTTTATCACTTATGGATTTATCACTTCTTGAACAACATGGTAAAAAGAGTAAAGGAGATACTTCAACATCTGGTAAAGGATTGATGAAAAATCTATACAATACAAATGTGATTTACTACAACGACATTAATAAATTGGTTGATAGAATGAGACTATTGCATGAAGCCATGGAAGCTGGTCATACAGGTTTAAATAATGAATGGGTAGCTCTGATTGACGAACTCAGGAATCGCGGCATAATTGTATAATTGTCCGCGGATATATAAGAGTTGCAGGTGTATAATGTGTCAGTTCTAACATGAGCGTCGACAAGTTCGGACGATACTCCGCGTTAGGAGTGCAAGTTGGAGAAAACAGAAAAAGAAGTGGATTACCACAAACACCCGAAGGTGACTATAACATAAATAATAAACGTTTAAAGTTTGTTAGAGATCCAGAAGAAGATGGAGATGCAACAAATTTAAAAACAGTGAAGGAGGAAACATCTACAAGTTTAAAACTTGACAACAACCAACTGTATGATGCAAAATCTCACAGGGTTATTAATGTTGCAAAACCAGTCAACAATGGAGATGTTGTTAATAAAGGCTATTTGCTATCTGCGATGGATTACGCTTTACTGTTGCAAAAGACTAAAAGTGGAAAAATGTACAATGCTTTAAATTATAAAATAACTAATGTGGCAGATCCAACTGATGATACAGATACAATCAATAAGCGTTATTTGCACTCTGTAATACCAGAAAAGAAAAACGATGGATTTTCTTTTTATAAATATACTATAAACGATATTGGATATCCTAAAGAAGAAAGTGATGGTGTTAATATAAAATATATTAAAGATAATTGTATTTTATATAATGATGCTGTTATTGATTGTCATGGAAAAGTGTTGTCCAATCTGAAAGATGGTTCAACTCCATCGGATGCTGCTACCGTGAGACAAATGAATGAAAGCTTGAAGAAAGGAACATCCGCTTTTGTTAAACAAAATCAGGTAGTGTCAAAGAAAGGTGATGAGTTTATGCAAGGAAGTGAAAAGTTTACCTTACTATAACTAAAAAATGACAAGTGGGATGGAAAAAATAAAAGATTGTCAAATATAAGTTTAGGCACGGAAGAACATGATGCTGTTATTTTAACACAAGTGCCACAACTATCAGCTACTGGTGTTAACTTTATATGTGGAGGTAGACGATTAACCCATGTAAAATCTGGTAAAGATGATAATGATTGTGTTGTTGTGAAACAAACTATAGTTTTAGATAAAATAAATAACTTATATGATGGAAAAAATAGAAGAATATCTAACATATCAGCAGGAATAGCTCAGAATGATGTTGCTACTATTAATCAAGTTATAGCAACCTCTAATAACGATCCATCTGTGTATACATGTAATGGTAAACGTATCACAAATCTTGATAATCCAACAAATTACAAAGATGCTACTAATGTAGAGTATGTAATGAATCTTGTAGGTAATGTAGTTATTGATATGCATAATCATTTAATAAAAACATCGATGAAACACAACAAAATCGAAGATTCTCAGAGAAACCAATGGATTAAAGATGAAATCATTGATAGATACTAGTAAAACTTATGAATATTTAAGTATGGAATATACAAAAAAGGATTCATTATCATAAAGTATTTCATAGAGTGAAGACGTTGGTTACATAAAACAGCATAATGAAGACCATATCGCTCAGTCGTCGTCAAGACAGCGGCAAGAGAGGACGTGGTTTAACATCAGCTGCATTATCCCTGCTCAGACGGATTCCAATTGGTACTGTTGTGAATCGAGCGATAGACGCTTTACCATACGAATTGCATCTGCCCGGAGGTTATCAATATTGTGGACCTGGAACTAAGTTGGCAAAACGTTTAGCAAGAGGAGATCCTGGAATTAATAAATTAGATCAAGCTTGCAATGAACACGATATAGCATATTCAAAGTATAAAGATTCAACAAATAGATCAATAGCAGATAAAATTCTAGCGGAAAAAGCTTGGCAAAGAGTAAAATCAAGTGACGCAAGTATTGCAGAAAAAGCATCGGCTTGGGCAGTAACTACAGCCATGAAGACGAAAGCAAAGTTAGGTGGTGGAAAACGTCGCAGAGGAAGACCTGCAAAGAGAGGCACTCCCAAAAGAGGTGGAAACATTAAAAAAGGACGTCGTAGAACTCATAAAGCAAGTGTAAAGAAGACTTCTTTTTGGCAAATGGTAAAAAACGGAGCAGGTTTATACCTAAGACCATACCGTGTGTACTAAATAACAAGAATCAATTGATAATTCCAAATAAAGCCTTAACAAATCATCAGTTAAATGATTATGTAAAATGTTTGAAAATACCATTCTTTCGAGGAGTTTTTATGAAAGATGCATTACCAACTAAAATATGGAAAAATGAAACTGGAATAGTAAATTTGGATTCCACCTATGGTCCAGGTACTCATTGGGTATGCTATAAAAAGCTCGGACAAACCGTTTACTGCTTTGACAGTTTTGGCAATCTACCACCGCCAAAAGAACTTCAACATTATTTTCGAAACTCAAAAAACATTTTTTTTACAATTACAAAAGAGAACAACCTAACAATACTGAAATATGTGGGCATTTATGTTTGGAGTTTCTAGCGAAAAGTGTCAGTCAGCTTTAAGATGTCATCGTATACAGTGTCATTGAGTGGAAATTCATCCACATTGAAAAGTACGCTGTTCCCAGCATTGCGTCTATCCAAGGAACGATTATGGGAAGCGGCATTACTTGATTTACTACCTACAACTCAATTCCCAATGTTACGGAAGGGAAGAACAATTTACTACATTATTATGAAACTAAGGATGCTGCAGGAAAATACTCAGAATTGAAAATAATTACATTTCCTACTGGAGCTTATGAAATTGATGATATAAACCAATTATTACAGAAACAACTCGGAGAAGACAATATCACCGTTAAAGGAAACAATAATACTTTAAAAGCAGAAATAACTTCAAAATATTATATTGATGTCAGCTTGGAACAGTCGATTGGCAGTTTACTTGGATTTACAGATACAAAAAGAAAATCTTAACTCCTGGAACTACTCATTCAGGTGATTCAACTGTAACAATATTGAAAGTAAATAGTATCGATGTCACATGCAACATTATACACGGATCGTATAGAGATGGAGTTAATCAACATATTTTACATACATTTTATCCAACAGTGGCTCCCGGTTTTAAATTGTTGAGAAGCCACAAAACTTGATATACCTACCGTTAAACACCAGTTTCATTTCAGACATCGTACTGAACATATTGGATCAAGACGGTCATAGTGTTGACTTTAGAGGAGAAACAATTACTATACGGATACACATCAGAGCAGCAACATAAAAGTCAACATGGGATTATCATTTAAACCGCAACGGAAGAGTCGGGAGCTCAGTAGCTCCTCGACATTGGAGAGTTAACATCGGACAACATTCGTTTTCTACAGAGATTGGATTGAAACTTAACAGCGATGGATATCCTGGATATATCTCAAGGACCAACATTCGACGAAACACTATGGGAGAAGGAATATCACACGCACAACCCTTACACTTCATCAAAATTAAACAATAACGATGAAATAAGGATCCCCATTCAACAAACAAGATATTTACACTTTACCGTGTGAAAGTTACTTGTACATCGAAGGACGGGTATTAAAATTGGATGGAAAAACTGCTTCAAACAGTTCCTTTTATAAATAACCCGATGGCATATCTTTTTGATGAAATAAGATATGAAATATCAGGGGTGACGGTTGATTCAACAAAAAAGGTTGGTTTAAACAACGACATTGAAAGGATTAACATCATTAACACCGCATGAGAAGAATTCAATAGTCACCGCCGGATGGGTTGCCCCCGATAAAGACACTATAACACCAGCTTCCAACGGTCACTTTGATTTTCATGTACCTTTACGATTGCTTTTGGGGATTCGCTGAAGATTACAAACGGGTAATAATAAATGTCAAACAAGAATTAGTATTACTCAGATCTTCAACTAATAAGGACTTGATATTGCAGACCCTGCAACTACGGAAGATAAACTGGAATGGCAACTACAGTTGGATAAAGTTGTTTGGAGAGTACCTCATGTAAGATTGGCCGATGAACATAGAATCCTATTATTGAGAAAGTTGAAATCTGACCGTGATATTGTATGCCATTCCGAAGTTGGGAATTTCATGAATACCCTACACTACCTCAGACAGAACGACAAACATGGACCGTCAAGACATCAACTTACTTGGAACGAGCAAGGTACATAATACTCGGTTTTCAAACTAAGCGAAAAGATGTTATCACTGCAAATGCTGGTCAATTTGATCACTGTAAATAAAGAATTGTAAAGTTTTCCTAAACTCCTCAATTCGTTCCCTATGACAATTTGAATGTCATGTTCAGCAAAAAAACGTTTTTCCATTTTATACGATATGTATGCAAGATTTCAATCGTCATATTATGGAAAAACTAATACACCACTATTATCACCTGACCAGTATTATTCCAAGGCTCCAATAATTGTAATCGATTTGTTCAAAACAAAATGAATCGGTAAAATCATCAAGTGTGGATATAAAAATTGAAATGGAATTTGAAGAACCAGTAGCGGATGGAACTTCGGAATACTGTCTAATTCTACATGATAAAATAGTTACTTACACACCGCTGACCGGAATTGTGAAGAATGTACTTTAAGAAGAATTGTACAACGACTGAAAATTTTTGAGGTTAGAATTATCTGCTTCAATTTTTGAGGTTACAATTTCATTGTGGAAAGACAAGTTGAAAACAAACAATTATGTAATTGTATAAATTGCAAGGATTTTACGAAAAATATAAAAGCGAGAAAATAATTAGTGGAAACTTCATTCTATCTTCAACCGTCGTATGGGAAACATCATTCGCAAGATGAATTCTACTAACGGAGAAGAAAATACACCTCTAATGGATGATAATAGTTCAGATATAGAAAAACAAGTTGAACGAGAAATGGACGAGTTCCTAAAGTTTAACAAACATAAGAAGAGAGAAGAAGAAGAAGCTGAAAAAGAAGTAAAAAAGGGAAGAAGGTTGAAGTTAACATTACAACCAATATTTTAACAGAAGTATTTCTTCGGATTATCTACCCAATTTCTTCATGCATGACAAAAAGTATATCAGTTGGAATTTTAAAAATCAATGGATTATTCACCAATTGTTATTTTAAATCATGGAAACAAAATGGTTACTTTCAGTGAAACTACTTGGGAATCTCTCATGAAACATTTACATCTTTTTGGAGTGCTATTTAAGTAACAATACATTTGGAAGAAGAACAAGATTAAGTTATTGGAATCAAATATTGAAGTTGATATAGTAAAACATCGTGGAGGACAAATTGTTCGCTTCAGAGATTTAACTACACACAATGTTAGATTATTATTTCACTAAAGAAGAATTTTACACTTTAAGTTGTACTACCGGTCCCGTCACCAGATATTTGAAACAACTAATATTTTCAAGTGCAATAATTAAAGACTATCTAATTGATACATTGGACAAACAACCTTTTGTTCCAATTTTATACGGTCCCGTGGATACTTCAATCTTTAATAGAATACCTCAAGAAGTTGAAATGTGGAGACAATTAAACAACTATCACACCAATTTTAATATTGATGAAGTGGCACAAGAAGTGAAAGAAGAAGAACAATCCTGTCTGTTACAAACATCGGCTCATTCAATTTTTAAGTCAGTTGTTAGTAAGACTTCATCATGAATAAACGGGTTTCGTTTTCTAATGCGCCACACATAATGGAAGTTAAAAGAGGTATAATTGAATTTCAAGCTTTCCGAGGAAATGATGGTAATTTTATTATTAAAGAATTAGTAATCTTGGACATGAACACATCAGTAGTTTATCATTATTTGTTCAAACCTCCAGTACCATTTAATAGACTAACAACTAAAGCGAAAGTTACAAACAAATGGTTGAACAAACATTTTCACAACTTAAGATGGGATGAAGGTTTCATTAATTATAACATGATGCCGCACATTATGAATCATTATTGCAAAGAGTTTAAAATTATCTACACAAGGGGATTGGAAAAAGCAAATTGGATACAATCATTTACAAGCAACGAAGTGATTAATGCAATAATTGATAAAGATTTCCAATGCTACTTCAACGAACTTTGTATTTCATCAAAAAGTTTTAAACATCGAAGGTCGCAGTGCGCTTTAAAGAATGCCTACCGCTTGAACAATTTCCTTCAACAAAGTGGTGGGTGTAGTGTCAGTAGTGGGGGTAGTGTCGATTATAAAAGCGAGAGCGCTACCATGACGCAGCATGAGTATTACTCTAACCTCCGAAGAGACAACATCTCCAACGGACATTCTTATTTTTTTTTTTTTTTTTTTTTTTTTTGAGGGAGAGGCGGAAAAATGCATTACGCACACAGGTGGCCAGCCTGTAGTGTGGGGCTCCCCTAAAAACGGGTTTACCCACTAAAAAACCTCCTCTACTCTTTAGGAATCTAACCTGGAATTGTTTATCACATTACGTCAGGCTAGGCCTAAATTTGGCTTACGCCCGTCGGGCTCGCTCCTTATCCAGCCGCTCTATCAAGGGATCTGGGCCACTTCGCGGTCCAGATCGGTTTTCTTTTCCAGGAGGATGCCCCGGACGAACTGTGACAAACAATCCCAGTTGCCCTCATCCTCCAAAATCTTTTGGCAGACCGAGTCCACCGAAAATGCACCAAATATTTGTGTGGCCTCCAGGCGGGGCCCTTCCCAACGGGGACATCGGAAGAATGTGTGTTCCGCATCGTCGGGAACACCCGGGCAATAAATGCAGTCCGGTGAACCGGTCTTTCCCATCCGGTTCAGGTACGACCGAAAATAGCCGTGACCTGTCAAAAATTGGGTCAGGTAGTAGTCCACCTCCCCATGCCGCCGTTCCACCCATGGTTGGACTTGCTTGATAAGTCGCGCAGTCCATCGTCCTCGGGTGTCGTGCTCCCAGCTGTGTTGCCACTGCTGGAAGGTTCGGGAGCGCTCTTCTGTTCTTGCCGTGTCCTTTCCGATCTCGCCACGTCTCTGATAAATCGCTTTCCTCTCCCCTGCCAAGAGCTTGACAGGGATGACTCCGGCGACCACCAGGACGGCAGGCTCGGACACTGTCCGGTAGGCGGAACACACCCTGAGCGCGGCTTGACGCTGAACCCGGGCGAGTCGCAACCTATATCGCAACGGACATTCTTATTAACAAGAAGATTAACAACAACATCAAGATGGCATCACAGAACTTACTTCAAAGTTTAGTTGATCAGTTCAACGCTCATTCTAAATCATCAATTCTACCTACAAAGAAATGTTCTGAACTAAAAGAAGAAAAACACTACATCATTCATACAATCAAGAAAATGGAAACTTCAGTAGGTGATGCTATTAATTGCACATTGAGCGAGGCTCCATATACAGTTGGTGACGAACCAAAATTTCAGATCTTCCTACCAAGACGCTTTGTACAACTTCTTCAAAATGAAGATCTTCGTGTAGTTCAACCCGGCGCACTCTATTTGGTTTCGCACGGACCAAGTGGAAACAACTCAACTGAACTAACTATTCATGTAACACCTACTACTGATTAGTTTGTACATAACATTGTAACTATTTATTTGTAATTGTTTTTCAATAAATATAATATAAAAAAAAACAAAAATTAAAAGAAGCAACATATTGTGATGTCTTTGTACATTACAATATGTTGCTTTTTTTTAAAATTCCACGGGATGACCTTGACCCACTTTTGTGTGAACCAAAATTTCAGATCTTCCTACCAAGACGCTTTGTACAACTTCTTCAAAATGAAGATCTTCGTGTAGTTCAACCCGGCGCACTCTATTTGGTTTCGCACGGACCAAGTGGAAACAACTCAACTGAACTAACTATTCATGTAACACCTACTACTGATTAGTTTGTACATAACATTGTAACTATTTATTGGAACATTGGAACAGTTAATGCAGAAACGCAACTCTAACCCCACCCAAACTAATCCCACCCATCATATTCCTAAACAAAATGCAAAAAAAGTCCGGCTTGCGGATGTCCCACCCATTTTAAATGAAGTTCAACTGAACTTCTGAATTTACAGTTAATCTACCCCCTAACATCTAGCTGTAAGGCAAAAAAAATGCACAAAACAAACATAAATTATTAGTACCAACACATCATTATTAAAAACCAAATAATTCAACACAACCAAATACCATCATTATTCTTAAAATTAATACACCTTAATGCTAAACACCTCTTAAAATTAATACACCTTAATGCTAAACCCAACTTATAACTAACATCGCAATGCGCAAATTATTTCTTAAATTAAATACACCTTAAAACTAAACACACACACACACACATACCACATTGCATTAAAAAACGCAACATAGTAAAAGAAGTTCAAATATATATAGGCCTACTATATATTTGAAACCTCTTGCTGAGTCGCCAACAACCTTTCGCTATGAAAGTTTGTTGGCAACTGAAGCAAAGATATAGCTCCTATCGCTCCTCGGATTTTCAAATATTGGGGGGGGAAGTTGTTTCACTCCAGTACAGTGTTCAATCCAGTCCAGTTCACAGCAGTGTAAAAGGAAGGTAAAGAAGTGGGGAGCGGCGCATGCGCAACAACACAAAACCAAGGTTTGAGGTTAGAATTATCCATGTGCAGTAGCGCTAAAGTGAGTAATACAGGACTAGGCGCATGCGCATAGCATAGACTCATTCCCATCCGGACAACTCATTGCGTGCGCAGCAGGTTTGAGGTTAGAATTATCCATGGCGGCTGCCATATTTAGTCTAGTTTCACCACATAAAGTCAACAACCGGTGGTGACCGGCCATTCACCTGGAGGAGTGGGGGAAGGAGTGGGGGAAGGGGAAGGGGAAGGGGGGGGTCCATTTTTTCGGGGGGGGGGTCCATTTTTTCGGGGGGGGGGGGTCATTGACCTTTCCGATCGGTCATTGACCCAAAGGAGTAGGGATGGACACGGAACCTTACTTCTCTTACTACTCAGGTGAAAGTCGGTCAACCAGTCATTTGCTCACCATCTGCCGCCATCTGGCTGGAGTTATTGCCTCTATAAAAGTGGGTAGTTTATCGCGCCACAAACATTCATTGCCTTGCATCCGCTCAGTCATCATCTCTCATTAGTTTTATGTTATGACTACTTCGGTAACTAGGTTTGAGGTTAGAATTATCCATGGAATAAACTTCATTACTTTTAGCATTCATATTGTAGGTTAATTCTAACCTACAAAATTACTACTCCGGCATTTTCTTTTACACTTCATTTTATATCTCAGTCTTCTTTTAACTTCTAAATGTAACACATCGGTTACAATGAATACACAATGTTTAAAATTAAAGCTTTTGCGAACACAACACATATTACGAACTACTTCTAAACCTTCAATTTCAAAGTGTAAAACTAATTTAAATAGAGTTAGAAAGAAGTACAGTTTTAACCCATTATACTGTTCAACAACTTCTCAGGTTAATGTTGATGATAGTGTTATTTACGACATTTTACGTTCTATGTTACACTTCAATAACATTCAACTTATTACACCTATCGACTGTGTTCAACAAGTTTTTTTATTTTACCCCCACCATTCTCTATATAAGGGCCCCGACAATAATTCCTACTTCATTATCTTCTATGCTCTTCAGCTAACAACATCTCCACTCTAATTTATACTACAATAATAATGGAGACCAACCAAGAAAATGTTCAAGTTCATGAAATATCATCAACAACTCATCCAAGGGAAAATCCTTCTAGAAATTCAACTTCAACAACTCCTCAGAACCCTGTACAAGTTCCAGATGTATCTTCTACAACAATAAATGATGTAGAAGCTATTCTTCAGTCCCTTGTCGGTTTCGACTGACCTGTATGACAATCATCGATAAACTGAACTCTTAGAGTTCAATCTTTTTTAAAACCCCCTCCATATGACCTTGAAGCAATTATCCCCTCTCCTTTATACACTAACTCCTACTTCAAAAATTAACACCATCTCCTCACCCCTTCTCCACCCCTTCATTTCATTTAGCCTCTCCCCACCTGAAGCTATATGGCATGGCATATGGCGGCAGCGACTGATTTGGCAGCTGGCCGATGGCAGCTGGCCGGCAGCGGCTGGCAATTGGCACGACTTCCGTTTTGAAAGTAACCAAACCCCACTACTGCTGAGTTTTTGCTTATGACAATGTTTAAAAATAAATCCTTCATAGTTTGTTTCCTTAAATGAAAAATTACATAGAATCAAAATCTTTTTTACCATATCAAAAAAATTTCAGCAAATTCCAAATGATTTTTTTTCTAATCCAAAATGCGGTATAAAGAAATAATTTGAAATGTATGGTTAATTTTGAAGGTTTAAATATTTCACATATTTATTTAGATACTATAGAAAAAGAGGGTTAAGACGTTAATTTTTAAAATATATTTTTTATTATGAAAACAAGTTTACATTTGAAATATAGTAGCTATATATAGTGATACAACACATGCTATGGAATTCCACAATGCCACCATTCTTAATAAAATCTGCATTCATAGCGTATAATAGTTTGCCACAAAGGTCCATACAATCTATAATCACGTTACCTGCTATTCACGTGGCCGCAGTTTAGGCGGGAACTCTGCGATTCGCGTGTTAGATCGAGTTTTCGTGCAGCATTACACCGCGGTAAGTTATTCAACAATAATACCAACAATATATCTTTGATGAATATTGATGTAATGAAAAATCACTTCACATCACTGCAAGGATGTCTATAGTTACATGTTTACTTTACTTTGTTATGCTTTTGTTACAATATTTCTACTTTCTTCCCCTTAAATCAATCTTTAGCCTTTAAGGATAGTACACAGATCAATCAATCGGTAGGTTTTTCTCTGTTGAATACTTACTGAATATGAACTTCACAACTTAAAAGAACGAAGGGTATTGACATAGTCATAAGTAATTCATCTGTCAATAATAGTTATCAAACAGTTAAATAAATATATATGTAGTTCATCATAGTAATAATCAAAATAATTCTTTATTAAAGTTAAGTTTTTACCTAATGGGTATTCAAAAACTACCAATAATATCAATATATTATAAGCGAACAGGAGGGTTATACCTGATTCACATAAATCACGTCATTTAATTATACTGTCATCATTTGGTAATGAATAGTTTCATTTGTATGGGAAACTAACAACTATTCATAATCATATCATAATAGCTGTTATGATGACACTTCTTTGCACGTAATCTATAATCCGTTTTTTTTAAACCTGATCCTTCGAGGGAGAGATGGGGAGGGGGTTTGTTTATACTTGCTACTATCCTATTGGCTGAAGCCTTTTGTTCTTTTTTTTTTTTTTTTTTTTGTTGTTTTTGTTTTATTTCACTGTTGCATACAAGCTGGTAATTTTACATCACAACATCATGTGTATCAGTTTTACAATATTATTGGTAGCAGTTGTTTTTTAATCAGGTTACTTTAGAACTGTTACTTTTTAACAAGGAATAGGTTCGGCTTAAAAATATAACAGCTGACTAGGAGTTACTGAAAGATATTATAACCTATTTAAAACGTTATTTGAGGAAATCTGATACTCCACACATGTTTGTCACGAGTTTAAATGTGTTGTTTACAGTTTAAATTTTTTGTTTACAGTTTAAATCCCTCCCCCACCCCAATTTTCTCGAGAAGGATCAGGTTTAAAAAAACGGACTATCTATATATTAATAGGCAAGCATGTTTCGTTTCCTCCTTTTTTCTCAGCTCATGTGCACCGTATTAGAAATCCGCGCATACCGTTAGAAAGGTATAGTCCTGTAGATGAGCCGAATCCCATTCTAATTCACATTGGACTCCAGGGCTACGCCCCACAGGCTTTCAAAGTTCCAATGTTAATCTTATGGAGAATGATAATTGATTGAATCATTAGACAGCTGTTGTAAAAACAACTGATAGAAAAAGAGGAAGAACATATGTTTCAGTTATAAGATGTTTTTAAACTTCTTAATCCAGATCAACTGAAATTTGGTCGAATATCGACCAGGAGGCGATCTCTAGTATATATTTAAAACACAAAGGTAAAAAACCTTTGGACAGTTCGTCTGTGACTTCCACTGGACCAATTTATATGCGGGGTGTACCAAAATAAACGTTTTCGGTTCTATATTAGCAGGTTTTATTCGTATTTCAAAAATATTTACGTTACATCGGTCAAAAATGAAAAATAAACTTTTCTTATGGAGATTTAACATGGGGAAAAAGCCAACATTTCCAATCCTTTGGACAGTTCGTCTGAGACTTCCACTGGACCAATTTACACGCAGTTTGTACAAAATAAAACGTAAACCTTTGTATATTAGCAGACTTTATTTACTTTAACATTATCTTACTTCCTTAAATTAAAAATATCGACATTTTCCAACACCACCTAGTAGCAGGTGTTGCATTTTCAAACCTTTACAATTTATTTATTTTACACGATTTCAATCAGCTGATTGTAAACACACGGACATATAGTCTAAATCAAATACCGAGTGAATGAACAAAAGCTCACGAAAGATTTGGTTTATTATGGTCAGTACCTAAAAACGTTTACAATTATTATGATGTATTGTCCTTTAAATGGAAAGAAAGTTGCTTAATTATGTAAAATAGCTGATTGCTATGAAATTAAGACTGAATTGTAAAGGTTCATTTTAAATGAATTGTTTACATTTGTATTAAAAGAAACGGAAGTATCGGAAATTCGTTGTGCAATCAATTTTTCGGTTGCCAGGTTGTAATGCTTTACATTTCTCCCACTTACCAACGGAATTTGTGGCACAGTCGGTAGTGTAACTTTATAAAAAACCAGAAGGCCCGGGTTCCAAACCGATCTCCTCAAGTATACTTTTTCTAATGTGTCTAACAACGGTGTCACTAATAAATGTTGTACTGATGGTACCAATATTTATTTTAAGCGAAATAGAAACATTGAAATATTGATAGGCCTTTTCAAATTCTCAAAAAACTTATATATTAAATTTAAAAAAAAATTAATAAATACAATTTGATAGCTTAGGCTTGCTCATTTCTTATGTTTTGATTAGGATACTAAGGTTTAGGCCTAAGTAAGCAATGGATTTGTTATGATTATAAAATACTAAAGAGTGCCTGTGTTACATAGTAAGGGTGCAGCATTATTGTTTTTAAGGAATATGCCTATAGGCGTACTTTGACAGACACTCCAACTAAAATTATGTAATTTTCTGTGAAATAAATTTGTGTTCTTTAAATTTGGAAAGTTATTGAAACTTGCACACAACAGCATAAATATTGCTATATGAAAGTGGTTATAAATGGTTTCTTTACGTTCCATTTATAACCACTTTCTTTACGTTGGTTTCTTTACGTTGGTGGTGGAAAGTGGTGGTTCTATCCTACCCTAATACCAATATTTGTTAAAACCATCCATCGTAAGTTATAACACTGTAGGCCTTTCCTAATTCTTGAAAAAAAACTGTTAAGAACAATTTATCCAATAGGCCTACAATTGGATATTGGTCTACTTATTTCTGATGTTGTTGAACCTAATAGAACGGTTTCCTTAGGTTAATTAGGTTTTGCGCCTACCTAAACAATCAAATTGACATGTTAATAAAATACTAAAGAGTAGGACCTATAAGTACAAGGATGCAACATTATTGGTTTTAAGGAATAGGCCTACTTTTCCGACGCTCCAACTAAAATCGTAGTATTTTCTGTAAAATATATTATTGTTCTTGGTATGGCAGTTCAAAGAAGTACATTTTATAGACTACCTTACATGTTTGCACTATTATAGTGTTTATTTACCACTAATGGAGGTATATCCGTCGTGTATCGACGGGCAACAACTAGTTACAATTTCATTTGATGGATGATAAAAATTCTTTCAAATGCAAAGAAGTTTTTTCCATAACAATTCTATTTAATCTTTGAAGTCCTGTATGGCATAGCTCTAAAAATATCTTACACAACCTCTTTTTAGTAAATACCTATGACCAAAGAGATACGTCCATGCCCATCTTCAATTCTATAGACCGGTAGATCGTTTAGTAATTTTGCGGTTCTGTAAGATGGATACCTGAAGTAAATTTCCAAACCGTTTCCTAGTGAGAACCTCTGAGCAAAGATGGCCGTCCATGCCAAAGTTCAACCCCGAAGGACCTGTTGTAATTTTGACAAGGTGTGGGGTGTAGCCCTGAAAGAATTTTGCAAAACGGTTTATTAATTCGCAACTACATAAAAAATAATTTCCATGCCTATCTTTTTCAAGATTCATTCTTTCCCAGGTTATTAGACAAGTTGGCCATAAGAATTATATTACATTGACATTTCAAAGTTCTGTGCAGTGGGACTGTAATGGAATTTTGCAAACCTTTTTTTAGTTAGCCTCTTTGAGCAAATAAGAACGCCCATTCCAAATTTCACTATCGTAGGTCCTGTTTTCAGATTCGTTGTTTCCTCGATTATATTAAATGATTGCCACAGTAAAAACATTTCATCAAAACTGAAGTCTATGGGGTAGAGCTCTGAGAGAATTTGCAAAACCATTTCTTAGTGACCACCTATAAGCAAAAAGAACGTCTATAACAAATTTCAACCTTTTATACTCTTAAGTTAGGGCGATTCATTCATTGGCAAGTGAGTGGTATTTCACACACATAATTAAAAAGATAATCCTATCTAATCTACTCACGCTTAAATATAAGGCTAAATATGCACATTTATGTTATTTCAACTTCCTAAAGCTTCAAGCTTTGCTGCTACTAATTTAAAAATCCTGTAACCTTTTTTAGTCTTAAAGTACAGAAAAAAAGTGTAATTAAGATTTATTCCAGTATAATAACATGAATACGTTTTATGGTGTTTATACTCTCACTTTATGATATCCCTGTAAAGCAAGGGATAAAGTAAGTGACACAAAGTGACGGTGGGAAGAGCGTTACCTGGTGACAGCTGATAACAGAGCGGTGAGAGCGTCACCTGGTGACAGCTGATAACAGAGCGGTGAGAGCGTCACCTGGTGACAGCTGATAACAGAGCGGTGAGAGCGTCACCTGGTGACAGCTGATAACTGAGCGGTGAGAGCGTCACCTGGTGACAGCTGATAACAGAGCGGTGAGAGCGTTACCTGGTGACAGCTGACAAACGAGCGGTGAGAGCGATTACGGGTGACAGCTGATAACAGAGCGGCGAGAGCGTCACCTGGTGACAGCTGAAAACAGAGCGGCGAGAGCGTCACCTGGTGACAGCTGATGACCGAGTGGCGAGAGCGTCACCTGGTGACAGTTGATAACAGAGCGGTGAGAGCGTCACCTGGTGACAGCTGATAACAGAGCGGTGAGAGCGTCACCTGGTGACAGCTGATAACAGAGCGGTGAGAGCATCACCTGGTGACAGCTGATAACAGAGCGGTGAGAACGTCACCTGGTGACAGCTGATAACAGAGCGGTGAGAGCGTCACCTGGTGACAGCTGATAACAGAGCGGTGAAGGCGATTAAGGGTGACAGTTGATAACAGAGCGGCGAGAGCGTCACCTGGTGACAGCTGATAACAGAGCGGTGAGAGCATCACCTGGTGACAGCTGATAACAGAGCGGTAAGAGCGTCACCTGGTGACAGCTGATAAAAGAGCGGTGAGAGCGTCACCTGGTGACAGCTGATAACAGAGTGGTGAAAGCGTCACCTGGTGACAGCTGATAACAGAGCGGCGAGAGCGTCACCTGGTGACAGCTGATAACAGAGTGGTGAGAGCGAATACGGGTGACAGCTGATAACAGAGCGGTGAGAGCGTCACCTGGTGACAGCTGATAACAGAGCGACGAGAGCGTCACCTGGTGACATTTGATAACAGAGCGGTGAGAGCGTCACCTGGTGACAGCTGATAACAGAGCGGCGAGAGCGTCACCTGGTGACAGCTGATAACAGAGCGGCGAGAGCGTCATCTGGTGACAGCTGATAACAGAGCGGTGAGAGCGTCACCTGGTGACAGCTGATAACAGAGCGGTGAGAGCGTCACCTGGTGACAGCTAATAACAGAGCGGCGAGAGCGTCACCTGGTGACAGCTGAAAACAGAGCGGTGAGAGCGTCACCTGGTGACAGCTGATAACAGAGCGGTGAGAGCGTCACCTGGTGACAGCTGATTACAGAGCGGTGAGAGCAATTACGGGTGGCAGCTGATAACAGAGCGGCGAGAGCGTCACCTGGTGACAGCTGATAACAGAGCGGCGAGAGCGTCACCTGGTGACAGCTGATAACAGAGCGGTGAGAGTGTCACCTGGTGACAGCTGATAACAGAGCGGTGAGAGCGTCACCTGGTGACAGCTGATAACAGAGCGGTGAGAGCGATTACGGGTGACAGCTGATAACAGAGCGGCGAGAGCGTCACCTGGTGACAGCTGATAACAGATCGGTGAGAGCGATTACGGGTGACAGCTGATAACAGAGCGGCGAGAGTGACATCTGGTGACAGCTGATAACAGAGCGGTGAGAGCAATTACGGGTGACAGCTGATAACAGAGCGGCGAGAGCGCCATCTGGTGACAGCTGATAACAGAGCGGTGAGAGCGTCACCTGGTGACAGCTGATAATAGAGCGGTGAGAGCGATTACGGGTGACAGCTGATAACAGAGCGGTGAGAGCGTCACCTAGTGACAGCTGATAACAGAGCGGCGAGAGCGTCACCTAGTGACAGCTGATAACAGAGCGGTGAGAGCGATTACGGGTGACAGCTGATAACAGAGCGGTGAGAGCGTCACCTGGTGACAGCTGATAACAGAGCGGTGAGAGCGATTACGGGTGACAGCTGATAACAGAGCGGTGAGAGCGTCACCTGGTGACAGCTGATAACAGAGTGGTGAGAGCGTCACCTGGTGACAGCTGATAACAGAGCGGTGAGAGCGATTACGGGTGACAGCTGATAACAGAGCGGCGAGAGCGTCACCTGGTGACAGCTGATAACAGAGCGGTGAGAGCGTCACCTGGTGACAGCTGATTACAGAGTGGTGAGAGCAATTACGGGTGGCAGCTGATAACAGAGCGGCGAGAGCGTCACCAGGTGACAGCCGATAACAGAGCGGCGAGAGCGTCACCTGGTGACAGCTGATAACAGAGCGGTGAGAGTGTCACCTGGTGACAGCTGATAACAGAGCGGTGAGAGCGTCACCTGGTGACAGCTGATAACAGAGCGGTGAGAGCGATTACGGGTGACAGCTGATAACAGAGCGGTGAGAGCGTCACCTGGTGACAGCTGATAACAGAGCGGTGAGAGCGATTACGGGTGACAGCTAATAACAGAGTGGCGAGAGTGTCATCTGGTGACAGCTGATAACAGAGCGGTGAGAGCGTCACCTGGTGACAGCTGATAACAGAGCGGCGAGAGCGCCATCTGGTGACAGCTGATAACAGAGTGGTGAGAGCGTCACCTGGTGACAGCTGATAACAGAGCGGTGAGAGCGATTACGGGTGACAGCTGATAACATCGCGGTGAGAGCGTCACCTGGTGACAGCTGATAACAGAGCGGTGAGAGCGTCACCTGGTGACAGCTGATAACTGAGCGGTGAGAGCGTCACCTGGTGACAGCTGATAACAGAGCGGTGAGAGCGTTACCTGGTGACAGCTGACAAACGAGCGGTGAGAGCGATTACGGGTGACAGCTGATAACAGAGCGGCGAGAGCGTCACCTGGTGACAGCTGAAAACAGAGCGGCGAGAGCGTCACCTGGTGACAGCTGATGACCGAGTGGCGAGAGCGTCACCTGGTGACAGTTGATAACAGAGCGGTGAGAGCGTCACCTGGTGACAGCTGATAACAGAGCGGTGAGAGCGTCACCTGGTGACAGCTGATAACAGAGCGGTGAGAGCATCACCTGGTGACAGCTGATAACAGAGCGGTGAGAACGTCACCTGGTGACAGCTGATAACAGAGCGGTGAGAGCGTCACCTGGTGACAGCTGATAACAGAGCGGTGAAGGCGATTAAGGGTGACAGTTGATAACAGAGCGGCGAGAGCGTCACCTGGTGACAGCTGATAACAGAGCGGTGAGAGTGACATCTGGTGACAGCTGATAACAGAGCGGTGAGAGCAATTACGGGTGACAGCTGATAACAGAGCGGCGAGAGCGCCATCTGGTGACAGCTGATAACAGAGCGGTGAGAGCGTCACCTAGTGACAGCTGATAACAGAGCGGCGAGAGCGTCACCTAGTGACAGCTGATAACAGAGCGGTGAGAGCGATTACGGGTGACAGCTGATAACAGAGCGGCGAGAGCGTCACCTGGTGACAGCTGATAACAGAGCGGCGAGAGCGTCACCTGGTGACAGCTGATAACAGAGCGGCGAGAGCGTCACCTGGTGACAGCTGATAACAGAGCGGCGAAAGCGTCACCTGGTGACAGCTGATAACAGAGCGGCGAGAGCGTCACCTGGTGACAGCTGATAACAGAGCGGCGAGAGCGTCACCTGGTGACAGCTGATAACAGAGCGGTGAGAGTGTCACCTGGTGACAGCTGATAACAGAGCACCGATAGCGTCACCTGGTGACAGCTGATAACAGAGTGGCGAGAGCGTCACCTGGTGACAGCTGATAACAGAGCGGCGAGAGCGTCACCTGGTGACAGCTGATAACAGAGCGGCGAGAGCGTCACCTGGTGACAGCTGATAACAGAGCGGCGAGAGCGTCACCTGGTGACAGCTGATAACAGAGCGGCGAGAGCGTCACCTGGTGACAGCTGATAACAGAGCGGTGAGAGCGATTACGGGTGACAGCTGATAAAAGAGCGGTGAGAGCGTCATCTGGTGACAGCTGATAACAGAGCGGTGAGAGCGTCACCTGGTGACAGCTGATAACAGAGCGGTGAGAGTGATAACGGCTGATTAGAGCGATCATCCGGATGACGGATTGACATCCGGGTTGTTCCATTTATAATTCGATTCCTTAACACTTAAATAATAGCTTTCCTCCTTAACTATTAAATACTTGTCATTTTACTGTTTAGCTTATTAAATAGCTTTTGTGAGTGTCTAAAAACAATGACAAGGTTAGAATATAAGAAAAATATACAACTAAAGCTTCAAGGTACACCAATTTTTTTTTATTTTTTAAATTAATCGTGGTTTTGGGGACGACGTAGCACACAACTATAGAATTAGTGATAATACACAATACTTGTGACGTCATATTTAATAAAATATTAAAAAGTATATTCCATGGCGTTGAAGAATAAGGAAAATATTATTAAAATAGTCTATGGATGAAAATCATACTTCTCTATGTTAAATCTGTAGTGTGCCGTTACTTGTTTATAGGCCTAAACATTCTTAATATTTAATACCAGCTAAAAAATTAACCCATATCAATTAAAAATGCAATTAATTGCATTTTAATTGCATTTTTCACTACATAAACACGCCAAAAATATCTTGCTCGAAATACAAGTGGCTAAATGCAATTAAAATATTTTTAATGCAATTTTAGAGCATTTTAATGCTATTATTCACTATTTCTTCCCAAAGTTACTAAATCGCATTTTAATTGCATTTTTCGAAATACATTCGTCTAATAGTGTTTAAAATGACATTTTAATGCAAATTTAAAATTATTTTAAGTATTAAAAATGCAATTATTTAGAATTCGTTTAAATTTTTAAATTTAAATTTTAAATAAATTTTGCTAAACGCATTATACTTACAAACTTTTTATATATAAACTTTAAAATTTTGAAAAACCAAAAAGTAAGTTCAGTTTACAGATTTCTTGGTTATAAAAAGATTTCTTGGTTAAAAAAAGAACATATATGCGAATCATTTTATGAAGTTTTTTACCTTTACTCATAAAAATATTTATAAATTATCCTTAATTACTAATTTTGTTTCTCAATTATTTTAAATTATAAGTTGTAACAAAAAAGGTGCCTTTTGTTGAATAAAAAATATAGTTTTAATTAATAATTAATTAATTAATGTGGTTGAACTTAAAGATAGGTAATAACTGCCTCAGAAAATTGGAAGGGGGGGGGGGGGCACACCTGGCAGCAGGATCCATGAGCTACTGAAGCAAAATTTCATTTGTTACGGTTGCTTATGAAAATTGCTAGTATATAGCCCATGGATATTATTACCGTGGCTGCCACCACGTTGATGTTAACTTGTAACATGTTATATGAAAATTTTCATCAGATGTAAATCAAATGTAATTATAATGCAATTAACATGTAATTGAATTGCATTTTAAATGTGTTTTTAATTCATTTAAAATTGATTTTAACCTCATTGAATAGAAACTTATCATATTGGATTGGGACGACAGTTGTACATTTCAAATAAAATTAAATGCATTTCAAAATGGCAATAAATATGATTAATTGCATTTTGAAATGTCATTAAAAAATGACTAGTGAGTTTTTAAATACTTTAAAATGTAATTAATATTGCATTTCCAAAAATGCAGTTAATCATATATTTTTGACATGACATTAATCTTAGTTAATAATCAAATAAAAAATTATTATTAAAGCAATTTGTGATCATAACTTCTTTAAACGTGTGATTTTTTTATAAAATACTTATATTTCAGATTTCTGTTACTGAGTTAACAAAAAACATTCTTCTTCTTTGATTACATTGTCCTTAAAGTATATATCACTAATGTTCTGGAAAGTCTTTTGAGGTTTCATAAGAGCCAAGACAAAAATAAAGGAGACTTTCTTTTGATCACTTTAAAATTTATTTAGTTTCACCAGTACTTTTGTGTGGACTTGAAGGGATGTCTATTGTCTTTGTAAGGTTTACTTTCCTTATATACTGGTCTTATTTGTATTACATGTTTTAACAATATAATCTTTGAAGCTATGTGTTTAGTAAAAAAGTAGTAAATTATTATCTGCATTTTTTACTATATTTTTATAGATAATTAAGCTGTAAAATTATAGAAATTTAATTTGGCAATTTTACTCATATTGGTTTTAAAATATACTAATGATTTCGATGGTTAAAATAAGGAATAAGGGGAAAGGTATTGGGGTGTATAAATAATTTTAATAAGGGGTTCTCATTTTTTCCACAGTAAACTTTTTTCGTGCTTTTTTACACTTAAAAAGCAATAAGCCAGTAATACATGCATGGAAAGTAATAGTGATATAGTCATTTTGATTGATACAAAAATATAAGTACTTAAACGGAAAATCAGATATTAACAAACTACAGATTAGTTATATATACGAAATCTTATACAAAATTATGCTAAACCATAGGCTATGTACTACTGGTAGGTAAAATTTTCTACCCCCTTACCCCATTTACCTGCGTTGCCTTGGCAATCTTTGCCGAGCAGTGATCGTCTACCCCTATTAAGTCCCAGTAACTCGATTCCTGTATAGAATTGAGAAGTAGGGAACACTCACTGAATTTTTATAAGCCCGTCCTTCAATGCTGGCTGCAAAAGAAGTTTGTTTATTATACAACAATCATTTATTTACTATCATAGTTTTTTTTTAAACGAGTGGTTTGGGCCTATATTTCAGCAATTACTATAATATATTACACTAAGTGGCTTGTATATGTATGTATTTTTCTTAGTTATGCAATTTAAAGATAAAGCATTACCATATAAAAACAATTTTAAGAACTTTTGCGTTCATAAATAGAATATGATGTAATTGAATAATTGTTGACGTTTATATTTATAATTAGAGTAATACAAAAAATTAAATTATTTTTTAATGTCCTATTTCAAATCATAAAATATTACAGTTTACATAAATGTTGTTTAAATAATCGATTCTTAAAAACTACTAAAGTAATTTCTTCATAAAAGTAGCGTTACGTTCACCAGTAACATTCTTAATTAATATAACAAAATTGACCACCATCATGGTTAGGTAACAGATGACATAATATAGTATATTTCGTCAAAAGGGCCAAAGTGGCGTTTTGCCGGCCCCGAGATCGTATTTCAAGTTCGAGACGAAGTCGAGAACTTGAAACGATCGAGGGTTGGGTTGGCAAAACGCTTTCGGTCCGAGTTATGAACGATATTTTTCATCACACTGCACAATTCAATAAATTCTAAACAAGTGAAAAAATACTTTTTCGTCATAACAAACAAAACATAACCTCAACTTCAACTAACCTAGCGAGATGTACTGCTTGAGTTTCTGGCTGCTAGGCAACCACTTCACATCAGCTAAGGCCTCCAAAACTAATACTCTAACGGTAAGTGACTGCAGCTGATTCCAATGGAAAAACAGTATTTTCCCATATACGTCATACATATTTAACGGTTGCTAACAGCTGAACTTCTAACTACGTCACTGATTTGTTATATGTTGTTGTTTTTGTTAAATATCTTCTAATATTCTAGATTTCTCTGCTACCATTTCCATTACCACCCTAGGCCGGCAAAACAGGTGTTTCTTTAGTAGAAGTGAGGGTCGAAAACTGGTGATATCGATGTAGTGTGATGAAAAAACTTTTTCTTGTAATATCTATTGGCATTCACCTGTGTTTATTTGTAGACTTGTCACTAAGGCACCCCAAGCCCCCGTCTTTGATATACTTCGTATGATACCCTCTCTCCCCCTCCATGTCCTTTACCACTGACTCTCCCCCCACCACAAAGCTCTGTTTCACAGCCATAAATTCACTTTGTGGTGACTAGGGAACCCTTTAATTTTTATTGTTGCCGTTATGGAAAGTGAGCAGGGCGCTTATGGCTTGACGAGTAACTCCAGGAAGTTAAATAATAATATTGCATAACATTAATTATTTCGGAAATGAAAATTGAATTCCTAGCTAAAGCATTAGCTTATCATTAATTCTTTACAACCACAAATACATTGAAATAGTAGGATAACATCTTTTTTTGACACATTTTCTGTGGTCGTAAGGACTACAAGTCTAAAATTAATTAACATTTTACTATAGTATACTTTTACTTATTATTATGAAAGTTTTATAGGTAGGTATTATTTATCTATAGGCAGCACAATAAAATACTCCTTGAGCAGAATGAGCATCGACAAATTAATAAACAGTTGAAAAAGTTCCCTAGTTCTTGAGATAAAGAATAATAGTTTCGCTTGTCACATGTTTTGTTAAAAAAAACCTTGACTACCTAATAGTAGTTTTCTTCACAAGGATGGAAAATGGCTTTCCCTCTGCGCAATGTACAAGTTAGCATATATTAACTATTGTCCATTTTAAGAATTGTTTAGATTTATCCTTACTCTGTAAAAATGTTATAATCCGTTGGTGAACAAATATATAAATCACTTTTTACAAGCTTGAGGTGAAGTCAAGCTTGGAAAAGCGATTAAGTACAGAAAAACACTCCGTCCGGGTGATGAACATCCGTTTTGATTATCACTTTATGTTCGTTAGTTGGTTTCCGTCTTACACTTTACATGTAAGACGAATGAGTGATATGTCAAAGTCTCGCATTAAAAATGTCGCGTACATGTCGTTTTTTGTTTACATTGGCCTTATTCGTTTTGATTGATTAATAAAAAACTAGGGGATTGTAGGGGCAAAGGCCCCTAAAAATCAAAATGGTGATGTTGTCTCTAAAAAAATAAGTTTCAATTCATCACCTCCTTACACAATTACTCCATTTCATCTCAAGTTGTAGTATGATTATACGTTTGGATTTTCTAATAAAATATTACCTAATCTTGACGAAACGTTTTGGAGTTATCAAATCAGTAATTTACCAATAATCTCACCTTTATTAAAATACAGTAGTGTATTTTATGGGAAAAAATCTATTGCACTATTATACAACCGGACTCTGTAATAATAGTTTTAACCTTCAACATGTTCATAATAAGTTCGAATACTCAAGTAAATAAAATAGTTCAATGCAACATTAAGGTAGGTTTACACGTGAGAGTTTTTCACTCTCGGAGATTAGTTAGTTACTCTCATAAAAATCTCAGACAGCTGTTGATAGTAATCGCAGAAAACTGTCTGGGATTAACCATCTTGGAAAATTCGCCGGTTGTGTAAACACCTATGCGAGTACTTGCTGGGAGTACGAAACTCTCTGAGAGTGAAAAACTCTCACGTGTAAACCTACCTTTAGCCCTTTAATACTGTATACTCCTT
The DNA here is from genome assembly GCA_030545055.2 of Neoaliturus tenellus. NCBI lineage: Eukaryota > Metazoa > Arthropoda > Insecta > Hemiptera > Cicadellidae > Neoaliturus > Neoaliturus tenellus. Next base: position 40,475 of record JAQYXR010000313.1, on the reverse strand, counting down.
CAACCTGGACCCCTGTGCCCCCATTCCCCCACACTCGCCGTCTCCCACACGCCTCCCCGAGTCCCCGTTCAACTCTCCAGTCCAGTGTTTGCTGTACCTCCCGTGCTCCCTATGTCGCCTATGCCACCCCAGAGTGCCTATGCCCCTGCAATTCCGTTTCCTCCATGCTCCTCTGCCCTCATGCGTTCCTCCCCATGCCCCCTATGTCCCCCGTATCGCCATCCCTGCCGTCCTCCCCGTACCGTCCTGTGCCCTCCGCAGTGCCCCCTATTTCCCCCGTGCCCCCATTCTCCCTTAACCCCCGTGCCACAGACGTCCTCGTGCTATGATTGTAGTCTATTTTGTTCTATTCGTCCAGTTAAGTATACTGTGTTGTCCGTTTTCGCACACTATTATTTACATGAAAATCTCCCCGTCTTTATGGATTAACGGACGTTTATTGTTTTCCCTACGAACTACGTAAAGAAATAAGCAGAGAAGGGATCAAACCTAAACAAAATATTCCTCATTCGGAGGTTATTCAATGTTAGTAGTTTACATAATATGATTCAGTCGGAAATAAACAAACACTCAATAAAACGATTCAACTCTAACTACTAAATAGCCAATATATAAAGCATGAATGTAATAACTAAACGAAATACACTGATTAAAGGCAATATATATTTATATTTAAACATTATATCAATCATGCCACGTCTATCCACTTTTAATAAGCATATACAAAATCATTCTACTCCTGTCTCCTTAAAGACATAGATGGGGTCACGAAGAAGACATCTGTTGTGATTCAGTAATATGCCCATGACTATCAGTGTTTTCCTTTTTTATAGTGTATTGCCAATTTTTTTAAAGTTATAGTTGTATGGTTATCTTAACTAAAAATATCTGCTCAATAAACAACTTTATGATAAAAAATATTTACTTAACATCTGCTTAATTACTCATGCAGATCTAAAAATCTTCTTCCCATTAGATTAACATTGGAACTTCAAGGTCCAATGGGGCAAAGCCCAGGTAACTTTTGATAATTCTGGTATTTTTCCTTGCGTCCTTGGCCCAAAAGCTTTAAAATGAGCCATCATACCTTACCCTATCTTTCTTCTAACTCGAGATATTTCATGGGGACCGATTCGCTTACGGAATTATATATAAAGATTTACTTAAGACAAAAACAACGTTTGAGGTTGGTAAACGGAAATTTGAACAGATTTTTAGGCTAGGACAAACGCCAAATTTGCGGACTAATTAAATTCCAGAAAACTGCTGTTCTGCATGCAGAATGATGAAAAAGTTATATCGTAATTTCTTCGTAAGTCGGTTTAAAATTAGCCTTGTAAAGTTTTAAAAAGTTGTGAACTACGAATAGTTAGCAAAATTTGCCTATAGGGTGGTGAACAAAGCCTAATCACTAAGGTAAAATTCATATAGGAAAAAACAGTACAATATCGTTGTAAATTTAATGAGGAAGCATTTTTGTTGGAAAGGAACCGCGGTACTAACTACAATTTATCAAACCCATTCATATGAAGACAGTTTTAATCTGTAAAATTCTTCAAACAATATTAAAAGAATCGTTGTGATACGACAATACTTATAGTATGTAAACAAATGAACCTGCATGGAATCAAATCAGTCATGCATGTTACACAGTGTTAAATATTATTTTACTCAATAAATGTTATAGGCCTATACAAAAACAAAATAGTATCTAATAAGGAAAGTGTATTATATAGGGTAGGAGCATTCAAGGAACTGCGCATTCAGTAGTATAAAGTTTCATGCGCTTCAGAGCTCCCCTGAGGGCCATTATTCTTGGTTTGGACTGCCTTCTCCTAAACATCACCTTTAGTTACTCAGCGTAAGGTTTGCTGGTCTCCAACTCGTTTTGCTCTTATCAAAACAAAAATATTTATGTATTATAATTATGTATCATATGGAAATACCAACTGTTTAAAAATTAATATCGGGGTTTCAAATATTTAGTTTGATAAAAATTTCAGTTATAAGTTATAAGTTATCGCTACTTTTGCAGACGATACTGCAATACTGTCCGTTCATCAAGACCCAGCTCAGGCTTCAATTAATTTACAGAACAGTTTAGATATAATCACAGATTGGTTTCGGACATGGAGACTAAAACTTAATGAAAATAAATCAGTTCACATAACCTTCACTTTAAATCTAAATTCTTGTCCTCCCGTAACAATAAATAACATACAACTTTCTGAAGTTTCAGAAGTCAAATATTTAGGCATTCATATAGACAGTAAATTAACCTGGAAACCCCACATTTGGTATAAAAGACAACAACTTAATTTGAAAACTAATAGAATGAATTGGCTCCTAGGATCAAAATCAAAACTTAGTTTGGAAAATAAATTACCACTGTATAAAAATATTTTAAAACCAATCTGGACATATGGTGTACAGCTTTGGGGTTCTGCGAGTGTCTCCAACATTGAAATTATTCAAAGGTATCAATCAAAATTGTTACGCAAAATTGCTAACGCACCTTGGTACGTCTCCAACAAAACCTTACATGATGATTTAACCGTAGCTACGGTAAAAGAAGAAATTTCAAGATTAAGTGAAAATTATATTTCAAAATTGGAAGACCATCCGAATCATCTGGCACTAAACCTGCTCGACAATAGCAATTTCATCTACAGACTAAAAAGATCTTCAATTTTGGACTTGCCTTTGAGATTTACAAATTGAATATAAATTGTTGTTAACTTTTCGGTTAGCGGCTAGTTCAGGTCTCACTGTTACTTACTCTTTCTCTTATATGATATTTACTTATTGTTCAACTAGGTTTAGAACAGATTGTAAAGTGAAATAAAAAAAAAAAAAAAAAAAAAAAAAGTTATACAGAGTGTTCGGGAAAAACGTCCAACAATTTGGTAGGTTATTCCACACATTAAAACAAGCAAACCAGTTTCGTTAAACCGCTACCTGCAATTTTCACTTTTACACCTAATAGTTTTTATTTCTGTGACTAATTGTTGTAATTAGTTCATATTTGGCATGAAAATCTATCACACCAATGTTAAAATTCAGAAAAATAATTATTTTCTTATGTGTAGTTTCAAAATGAAGGCCATTGAAAAATGTTTAACTCAAATTAAAAAAAAGCAAAGTTTATTAAAATTTGACAACACACAAAAAAGTTGACAAATTAAAGTGTCTATAACAATGATGCCAAGTTTATAAAGATCCGACAAAAAATAATAGATTTATTAAGATTTCTCAATGAATATTACCTAAATTTGGAATAATTATCATTCAAAATTGACGTTTTTCTGCAGAAATTATTAAGTGAAAAAATGGCGGCTAGTGGCTTAACGAAGCTCTTTAGGACATACATTCACGGGAACTTTGTGTTTATTTTAATGTTTTGAATAACCTCCTGAATTATTGGAACGTTTTTACCCACAAACTGATTGAGTTGCTCTTTTAATTACCATATCATTTAAATGTCCAAATAATAAATACTATAAAGAGTTAAAACCCCAATATTCATCTATAAACACCCGGATATTTTCAATGTGATGTTTATACATTTAATAAATACAAATTTTTGGGTGTTACTGACATTGTGGTAAAATCATGAAAAGTAAGTATATAAGTGACTTATGAAAATTAAGCTAAGTATGTCTAAGTTACACAATGAAGCTAAGTCCAGTATAATTATGATAAGAATGTCCATTACGCTAAGTATAAGCTATGTTGAAGTGGGTTTTCCGTCAAAATATCTTTTTTTTATAATTCAATGATTTAAACGTAATAGGGGACGGATCACCACAATTTTGATGGCAATTCAAATTAAATCATACCTGTGCTTTGATCCATCTCAATTTAAAGCAATGGTTTTGTAAAATACCAAAAAAGCACGTACCGCTACTACCACTAACTAACACAATCATAATTACACTTAAAGATTATTGTTAAACTTTTTTCCCTGTTTTAAATAAAACTCAATCGTCATAAATCACAATATAATAGGCATTTATTTAAAATAAGCGGATATATCTCTAAATCCAGTTATAATATACAAACAAGAATGTGAAAGGAATCCAAAAGCTGTTCGCGTGAGCCGCAGTTGGATGGGGAATTAGGACGCATTTTCAGCATGCAAAGTTCAAGCGAAATTACAGCTGTTCACAGCAGGTATTGCTGATTTACATCAACCATGAACTTTGAAGTTGTCTGGGGCACGGCACCCGGACGGAGTAGGGTACGAACCACATCAACATTAAAAGAGACTAGAATATACGCACGTGTATCAGTTATAACACTGATTTCTTAACTGCACTTTCGATCAACTAGGTTATATAATATTACTTACTTTTGGTTGAGCTGAATTTCTTGTACATCTCGCAATTTCATCTAATTCAAGTGATAAGAACAAAGTAGGGGGCCCATGCAGCGCAATGCGCTGCATTTCTCAAGAGTATTTTTTTTATATCAAACCTTGCTCCATGGTAATTTACCCAGTTACTTTTAATAAAAATAATATTGTATTGGAAACCAGATTACACCATATTGGTATTTCATCAATCGATATTCATCAATAATTCTTCAACTTCCCGATGTCATAATGTTAAGATTTGGTGTTTTTTTTTTTTTTTTTTTTTTTTTTTTTTTTTTAGTTAAAAATTGCTATGATTACGTGATGGTTCTTGTGCCGATTTGTCTTAGAGCTTCTGCCTAAAAACTCCTATAAAACTTAGAATGAATTCATAGATGTTGCACATAGATACTACATGACACAAAAAAGTAAATGCAACAGAAGAATAATCAATATTTAATTACAACTCCCCGGTCCTGTATGAGCTACGCAACACTCACTGCGGTTGTTTTTCTAGTAATGTGTAAGTAGTCAACATAGTGAATAAGCCAACAATATTACCATTTATAACTGACTATATCCCCTTTAAAACTTAACATTCCATTGCATTACAGAATTTAAATAAAAAATCACAACAAATTAAGAAAATCTACATTTTTGTTGGTGTGGCCCATTTTGGTTTGATGTCCTAACATTGGCAAAACGTTTGGCCTAAATACTAGGGGGAAAATGTAGTAGGTCAAAATCTTTACAACAAAATATGAATATATAAGTTTTTTAAGGTTTTCCTGAAAGGTTATCCGTGTTTAGTGTTAAAAAAATCTGTCTCGATTACCCGAAATCAAATGTTTTGTTTAGGAGGGACGAATATCAACAATGAGTGAAGGTGCCGTGCCATGTGACAAAAAAAATAATAATAATAAAATAAAACAAATCTTATAGGAGCGATAAAACCTATTCAATTTTAGGATAAACAAGACATTGGAATGGTTATGATGTAATTATTGAAAAGTAACGGACCCTAAAATAGGTGTTGAGCATCCTTTATGTTTTTCTTCATTGCCGCTTAGCTTAAGGACGACGATTTCTTTCAAAAACTTATTTTTCAAAGATCAGTATATTTTTAACAAAAACAAAATGAAACATTTACAAATGGGTGGCTTAATAGTACAGGATTTTAAAGACTGCTTTGGAAGCGGATGGTATATTCAACCGGTTATCTTCTGGGGACTTTCGTAGTGAAGAACTGGTAATCCGCTTTGATTCATACTATTTTAATTTTATGATTAGGGGATTTTGCCCCTATGAGCCACTAGTTGGGTACATAATTTAATTTATCAACTTTTTGTGTCTAGTAAAATTTTGATAAAATTGACCATATTTGAGTTTAAAATTTCAAAATGGCCACAATTTTGAAAATATACATCGGAAAATATAATGTTCGATAGTCGATTTATGCTATGGGATGAATCAAATTATTTTGATTTGTATTTGTAAGAGGGATAAATGGAATTAAGTAAGCTTGCGTTGTTTTTCCGTTACCAACATAGCAACCCATAAGCCCAATGTTAATAATATTTCCACAAAGATTTTGTAACACCATTACTGTGACAAATTTACTAGTTTTTTGGCTCATTCTACTCTTCTCCTCACACCCACAAACGTTAGCAAAATGTGGTTTTAGTCCCGGGGATTTTGAGATTCAAATTACGGAATCTCAAATTTTTCTACTCTCAGGATTATGAATGTTTACCACACAGTCATTTAAATAAAACTAATGGAAAAAGTTATATTTTATGTGAGATAATTTTTATTATTGTAAACAATATATATTTCTTTTACTATAACTTTACGAGTTAAAGACAGAGAAATCGTATACTGAGTAGTCAAAGGTGATATTTAGAGAAAGGCAAGTCCCAGTAAGAATAATGATCGTTGGGGGATTCCTGAGACTCATGAAACTTTATACTACTGAATGCGCAGCTTCTTGGATTTTCTTACTCACTACTGTTTATAAAAATAAAATTTGGTATTAAACAAAAAAATTATAGTTGAATGATAACGGTGTTTATCAATTCCTACAAATAAATGCGAAATTCCGATCAAACCACAGGCCAAACCATAGCCCCTAGAAGCATGAGATTATACATACATATTCCTCTCAGAGCGTAGGCAGACAATGAGAAGCAATTTTACCAAATTCCCAGCAATTGGCCCCACCCCACAGAAGGTCAAGATTAGCATGAAGTTCGTTTAGGAGGAATAATTTGTTTTGGGTTTTTGTTTACACTATCGCAAATGAGTACTATTTGAAATGTCAGTAGTTTTCTGCATTTTATTCAATCATAAACAGCTTTTCTCATTTTAAATGATCCACATAAAGTTATAATGGATTAAAGTTTATCAAATCCATTGTAGCTTCATATGGTTTCCAATTTAAAAAAAATTAAAAAGTTTTTGAAATAGCCCAAGTCTTTATACGGTATTTTATTTAAACAAATCCCACTTTTATCGGACTTAAAATAAACTCGGAAAATTGGAGAAGGTGATGAATCTTTGGTCTGAGAGACCCCCGATACTGACAGCCTCTATCGGCAGCCGCTGAAACTGACGGGCGTGCATGAATACGATCTACTTCCAACAGCTGATTGTAATTTTAATTGAATTTACAGCTGTCACATGTTCCTTATCCTATTATATTAAACGAGAAAAGTTTTGTAGTGGGGTTTGTGGTTGGAAATTGTACTTCACCAGTTGAAGAAATAACTGTTCTTGGGTACAAAATAATGGTAGTTTAATTCATCAAAACTCTCAAAACGCTCGAAATATTTAGTAAAATCGTTAATAAAAATCATTTTCCTCCATAAGAAAAGCATTGGAGAGATCACCTGATTATAATTTTTTTTTCCGAAACGTAAGTCCCATGTTTTAACCATGTAGCCAGTTTGAGTATTAAAAACGAGAAAATTTCTTAGTTGTGTTGGGGGTTGGGCATAATCTTCAAAAGCACGAGTGGAAACCCAGTATTGAGCGATAAATTCTAGGGTATAAAATAATAGGTAGTTTAATTCATCAAAACACGAAAAACCTTGGATTAGGCCTACATAGTAAGATAATGAATCAAATATTTCCCCTTAAGAAAAGTATAGGTGCAAATCATATGATTGTAATAAAATGAAATACTTTAAAGTCAATTGAAACAATAACAATGTTTATGACTATTGTCAAAAAATCAAACTAAGGTTAGTTTGTTACATAAAAACTTAACCTCAAAAAACTCTTCAGGTTTATACAATGAGACTTTTGTTCAAACAGTTTTTATAACATTCTTAAAATTAGCTCTAGATAAATTTATTATGTTAACAGGCAGAGCATTATATTTTTTATGCCTTGATAGCAAAGGCTATTTTTAGTGGCTGAAAACATGCACCTTGGCGTGGAAATATTACCTCTAAACCTTGTGGAGTAGCTGTGAACATTTGATATTTTGGTTAAATTTGGCAGATTGTCCTTGACAAAAAGCATGACATGACAAACAATGATGGTAAGTATTTTTAGAGCAATCAAGAGTGGTTTGCAATGTGTTTGGTTATGAACGTCACACATTAATCTTACGGCCTTTTTCTGCAACATAAAATTTCTGTTAATGTCAATGGCATAAGAACAGTTAGCCCACTCTGAGGTTCCATATGACATAAAACTATGGATGTATGCGGAATAATACAGATAAAGACATCAGGAGAAACACTAGCACTTAGTCATCTTATCATGAATATCCGTCGCAATTTTTGAAGCCAAATAATCAATGTGTGTTTGCCACTTAATATTGGACTGCAAATCTGCAGATCTACTGCCCAGACACAGTGTTACATCCTAAACCTTCTCAGCATTCATGCAGGGCTTCTTTGTACTTCACCACTCACTAATAAGTGTTGGCTTAGAAATATCAATATCATTGACATCATTTAGCGAGATAAATTTTGGACTTAGGACAAAATCGTCTGCAAAAAATTGACATACTGATCATTAAAAAAATGTTAAAAAATGTAAGTAGCGTCCATGTAGGCCTATACACAACCGAATAAGCAGAGACATCCTTATTGGAAAGTAAGGATTAAACTCTAAGGCCTGACCCAGTTTAACATAGTCAGCATCAAAGATCTTCAAGATATGTTTAAGAGCTTCAAACCCAAAAACTCTGCAGTAATCGACCAAATATCCAACAAAATAATCAATTATTGTCAAACAGTAATAATTTTGCCCATATTAAACATTAATAACTCCTCCACAGAAAAAAAATGAAATTCCTGTAGCAGCTAAAATATAATTAGTTTACCCTAAATGCAAAAAAGGAAAAAATCCAAACCATCAAATTACCAACCCGTATCAGTGCTGCCTAATTTATCCAAATACATTGAAAAAGCATTCCACAACCAATTAATAAAATATCTAGAAGAGTACTGTGTAATATCAGGTTTGCAACATGGGTTCCGAAAAGGAAAATCAACATCAAAAGCCCTGGCCCAACTTTGTCAAGACATCTCGGGAGCTTGGGAGGAAAGGAAGCAAGCTACCGGAATCTTCATAGACACAATAAAGCCTTTGATAGCCTGGACCGATCTAACCCTTATTAGCAAACTCCTTCAACTTAATATCTCAGGCAATGCACTACTTTGGCTGAAAAACTATCTCACAAACCGGAAGCAAATAGTGGAAATAGAACACCTCATCAACAACTATGAAGTCAAAGTAAGATCGCCACTCCAGAACACCACGCAAGGAATTTCCCAAAGATCCATCCTCGGCCCACTGCTTTTTCTCATACACATAAATTCCTTTCCTAACCACCTCACAGACTAGTCAAAATGTATTATGTTCGCTGATGACAAGACAGTTATATCTCCCAATAATAAAGCCAATCCTAACTCCCATGAACAAGCAGTAGACCTTCTCCTACAATCATCCGAAACTGCCTGCAACTACCTGAGACTGAAAATAAACCGAGAAAAACTGTAACATCGGACTTCTTACCTGCTAAAAATTGCCGTCAAACCAATTATGTTCCAGATCAATCCACCACAAAATTTATAGGATTAATAGTTGACAATAATTTAACCTGGAAGCCTCACATTGACAAACTACAAAAGAAATTATCTAAAATTCTCAAGTGCTTTACGCTCTCAAACGAATCAGAACATTAACAAACAAGGACATAACTAAAACTGCGTATCATGCACTTTTTTCTTCTCGCGTCTGGAATGGAATTATCGTTTGGGGGTCAGCAAATGAAACAGATGTTCAAAAAATCCTCATTCAACGAAAGAAGGCAATCAGAATCATGGAACAAGTTGGACCTCAGGAACATTGCAAACCTTCCTTCATTCTCAACCGCATCCTAAGCATCATTTCTTTATGCCTCTTTGGAATAATAGTTTACATAAAATACAATCCCCCTCAACTAACAATAAATTGTCACAGTCTTAGTTTGAGAAATCAAACTAATCTTAATTAAACCACTATAGGTTAACCAAAACCAGCAAAACACTTAATTACATGGGGGTAAAAATGTTTGATTTGTTGCCAAATAGTCTCAAAGAATTTAATAAGGCCTCCATATTTAAAAAGAAACTAAAAAATATCTATTGGAAAGACCTTACTACAAACTAAGTGAGTTCATAGAAGAAGACTCCCATAAAAAATAAAATGCTCCACACATGACACACACACACACACACACACACACACACACACACACACACACACACACACACACACACACACACACACACACACACACACACACACACACAAACACATTCATGCAAGAATTGACGACTCTCCCTCTCTTCAAGGACTGCAGAGATTACTTCGATGGTAAATGGTAAAAATGGTAAATGGTGTAAGAACGCCACATGTAATTTCTATTTACGAATTACTAATCTACTTGTTGCTCGGAGTCGAGCAATTTAATTTGATACAATACAAAAGTAACATTTAGTTCTAAATTAACGACAACCGACCAATCCAATATTGTGAATATCAGTAATCTCAAAAAACTACACGTGCTTACACCTATACATTAACAGATGTTTAAAATGTTCAACCCAAACCCAATGTTATTCTAATGGGAAAATCTCAAATTTAATTTGTGTAAAGCGCCCTTATTTTATGTTTGATTTTCATCGATTTTTAGCAGAAACAACTAAAGAACAAGCCCTATCCAACGACACCAAAAACTTGAATATCGGTTAAAAATTGTAGGAAGAGTTCTCAAAAAAAAAAAAAAAAAAAAACATTAGCGTATTAAATAAGTACTAGAGATCGCCTCCTGATCGAAATTCAATCAAAACTTCATTTGATCTGGACCCAAGATGCTTAAAAACATTTAATAACTCAAACATCTGTTTTTTCAAATTTTCTAGCAGTTGTTTTTAATACAGCTGTCTAATGATTCATTCAATTCTCCTTCCTCCATAAGATTAACATTGGAACTTTGAAAGCCTGAGGGGCGTTGCCCTGGAGTCCGATGGGAATTAGAATGTGATTCTGCTCATCTACAGGACTATACATTTCCAACGGTATGCGCGGATTTCTCCTACGATGCTCACGAGCTGAGAAAAAAGGAAGAAATGAAACATGCTTGCGTATTAATATATAGATAGATGCTGCAGATTGGTTGAATGGAAAGAGATGGTCTAAAATTTTGCAAAAGTAAAATTACCAAAATATAACAAACTAATCCAGTGCCGTGAAGAATAAATTTTAACAGCTGTTTATTTATATTAATAAATTGAAATAAAGAATAAATAAATTTGAACAAAACTTGCCCAGTTTCAAGTTTTATAATTATATTGTGTACACGTTTAAATTTCTAGGTACAATACATATGCAGGGCCAATAGGGCAAAGCCCAGAAGCTTATAAATGGCAGGAATAGATAGGCCTATCGATCTTTCTGCTAGATAAATAAAGTATAGTTTTACAAAACCTCAGGTCAATCAATCGGTCCAGTAGTCTTTGCGCCTAATCAAGACACACAAAGCTCTCCTTTTTAAAGATACATAGTTTAATTTTTATAGATAGATTGAAGACTTTATTTTAGAAAAATGCTTCTCAAAAACCTCTATCGTAAGTTTAAGTTCTTTGTTTACATTTTAAATACTTTGCTCCCACCCCAATATTATCGAGGAGGAAGTAAAAAAAAGAAAAAAAAACTATAGAAAAGGGAATACTGAAGGCGTGCTCTGACATCCCACCCTCACTTAACTTTTAACTTTAAACTTTAACTTTAATGTAACTTTAAACATTTTGTAATATTTTACAACATAATTATAGAGCGAAGCTCGGCTCCCCGGTACTCTATATATTAATACGCAAGCATGTTTCATTTCCTCCTTTTTTTCTCAGCTCATGTGCATCGTGGGATAAATCTGCGCATACCGTTAGAAAGGTATAGTCCTGTAGATGAGCAGAATCACTTTCTAATTCACATCGGACTCCAGGGCTACGCCCCACATGCTTTAAAAGTTCCAATGTTAATCTTATGGAGAAAGGAAAATTGAATGAATCATTAGTGTTGTAAAAACAACTGGCTAGAAAATCAGGAAGAACAGATGTTTTAGTTCTAAAATGTTTTTAACCTTCGTGGGTCCAGATCAACTGAAATTTTGATCGAATTTCGATCAGGAGGCGATTTCTAGTGTTGTTTAAGGTACGGCTACACGTTGGATTCTATTTGCCTTGGCTACACATAGCAGGAAGGATACTGAAAGGAAACGGAAAGGACACGGACAAAATTCTGATGGGGTGGCTACACATATCGGGATACGGACAGGACATTTCTGAGTCGGAAAGCTGCGTTCACAGCCGTCCGACACTGCTCATCCTGCCGGCCGCCACACTCACTACATAGATCTACCGTCAGAATTTTGTATTAGTGTCGGAAGGGGTGGCTACACATACCAGGACGGGATACGGACAGGACACGACAGTGGCGGATGAATGCTCGTCTGGCGATCCATCCGACACGGCGAATGTCCTGTCTGTGTCCTTTCCGTGTCCTTTCCTGCTATGTGTAGCCGCTCCCATTTGATAACACAGGGAGCATTCATCAGAAACTGTCCTGTCCGTGTTCTTTCCGTGTCCTTTCCTGCTATGTGTAGCCGCATCTTTATTGTTTACACTTTTACATTCTGCACATGATTTCGACCCTTAGAATGTTTTAATTTTTTTTTAACCTTATAAACTATAACGAGAACCTTATAAATTATAATTACGATAATTTAAATAATCATTAAATTCATATTTCTTGTATTTTAATTGAAAATATAATACTGATAATCATTCCAAGCAAACAAATTCATGGTGTGGAATTACACTATGAAACGTTGTTAATCTATTTAACTTCTATTTTTATCTTAATTTTAACTCAACCTTTTTTATTTGGATAATCTGAAAAGGTTACGAATTGCATTTTAAGGTCACATTAAAGATGGAATAAGTTCAGTAAGTTCTCTAGGCAAAGTGTCTGGGAGCCAAACATTTGCTCGGCAAACTTAAACAATTATTAATATTTACTAGTGGTACCTGTGCAGCGCAATGAGCTTCATATTTTAGATAGCTTGGTGATCAAGCGTTTCTCCATGGTAATTTAGCTATTTTGCATAAAACTTAAATCATACTGCCAATTAATTTACATCTTTTTGACGTTTGATCAGTCAATGTTCATCACTAATTTTCCAACTTGTTACTATGATAGAGTGTTGAAATTTTGTGGTTCTCCTGTTTGGTCCAAATTAGCTAGGATTTCGTGATGGTTCTTATGCTGCCGTATCCAAGGATCTCTGCCGAAAAAAAATTACTGGAATAGATACACAGATGCTAGATCTAGATAGTTTATCCTCGTACATAACATGACCAAGAGAAAAATAAAACAACTATTAAGTCATGTGTGTAACTTTATGGATCACTCACTGTGACTGTTTTGTAGTAGTATAGTGGCATAGTGAATGAGCTCACACTAATATACTTATTTAATACGCTAAGGGTTTTTTTTCTTGAGAACTCCTCCTACAATTTTCAACCGATTTTCAAGTTTTTGGTGTCGTTGGATAGGGCTGGGTCTGTAGTTGTTTCCGCCAAAAATTGACGAGAATAGGACTGAAAATAAAGGCGCTATCCAACATTGAAATCTCAAAATTTCCCATTTCAATAACATTGGAGACTGAATAAAGCATTTGAAACATCTGTTAATAATTATCTGGAAATACGTGTAGTTATTGGCGATTAAAGATATTCACAATATTGGATTGGTCGGATGTCATTGATTTAGAGCTAAAGTAACATTTGTACTGTATTTAAATAAATTGCTCGAATTCGAGCAACACGTATACTAGTACTATTTTAACAATTTGAATCTTTTTAAACTTAAATGTCCTTGGAAAAAGAATTGAAATAAAAAATCATAAAACCGGATTGAATCAATTTTTTTTAACTGGTTAACTTTATATTTTAGAAAACACTTTTTGTCTGTGGTTTTGAGCCAAACTCTTTTCTACCCCCACGACTATTTCGTACCCACATTTAAAACTTTCCAGCATAGTTTCAAATTATAGTCAAAGAAGGGCTCTCTCAAACCTCTCCTCTAACGTGAGATGTCTAGTAGGCTCACACCAAGCAACTAGTAGTTTTGTAATTTAGAACAAACAAGATCCATTACACTTCTCTCAAATCTATTATAGTTCGTTATAGGTATAAATTTATATAGGTAGATTATGAACGTTGCCTGTCTATGTTAACATTTACGTTAGGATATAACGCACTACATGTATCATATAAGGTAATGTCGTGATTCTCTTCTCCGTTAAGTTACTGCGATGTAATGCGTCACGGAAACACGATTTCCCTCGCAAATCACAGAGTTCCCGCCAAAACTGCGGTCACGTGAGGTGCCGGTCACGTGATTATGTAGTTCATGGCCTTTGCAGTGATCTATCATAGTCATCGGCGCTAGAGTTACCGTGGAGCTCAAGACCAAAACTTAACAGGCGTTAACATGATTGAATTTTTCTCTAAATAGTTAATATCGTTTTGAACCAAATCTAAAAAGCTGTAAACAATAAATGTCGAGTCAACACTGTAAAAATATTTCAACTTTTTCAGTTCTTTGAACTACAAATATTTTTCAGTAGATAATAAAAAAATAATTTTTAACAGAATTAAAGGCTAAATATTTTATTCTTATTAATAAGATTTTATGAGTAACATAAAAAAATACATTTTTCACATCGTGTTTTATTTCACACCGGCCCCCAGGGCTACACCCTACCAAGGTGTATAAATAAAAAGAAGAGGTGTGTGCATAGTCAGCTGGTGTGACGTAGTTGGGCTCACCGCTAGCGCTCCGAGCGGCCGTGAAACACATTAAACTCATGTTGTTTACTTTTGTGTTTACAAATAAACTTTTGTCAAGTAAATGTTTTGTTTTCTTAACCGCAATACCAAATTATTCCGTGTTTGGTTGCAAAATAAATCCTGAGACAGTGATACACGGATTAAATAAGTTTTACAGATTTCCTGTCAGAATATTGCCAAAATAGGTCGAAGATTTCCAACAGAACAAAACAGTTTTATGGGACGTTGGTATAGAAATGGAGGAATGTTTCAACTTCAACGAAAGCCACGGCTCTGTTCATTGAAACAGTAAGAGGGATCGTTTGCGAAGTTCTCAAAAGCATGCTGGAAGCTGGAAAATGCGTTATTGATTAATGCTGTTCCCAAAAGAAGTTTTAAAGGCACTTCATGTGCAGAACTCATATAAGAATATGTTATATATGATATGGCTTTTAGTGTAGGATGATAAGCAATTAACGGACAGTTAACCTCGTCTAAAAGGCCTGCACTTTTTATGCAAGTGGACCAACGGCTTATTGATACTTCAGAACCAAGGAGAATAAAGAACTGAATAAAAAAAATTGAGATGGTGACTGCGGAGTTAGAAAAATCCTCGTAAAAATTGAAAAAATAAGCTTATTACATACTTTTATTTCAGAAAATGTTTGAGTGTTTATTTATCAAATTGACCTTAATCATTAAAAGTGTATAGTTGAGTGGGACTGTACTTTAATTATTAAATCTTTTTATTTATCAATTACATGTGTCTTGATTTATCCTTAAAACTCTTTAAAAATTTTCGAAGAAACTTCATTTTCCGAGGTTACAAAGGAGGTTTAAAAAATTTATTAACCTCCAATGTCGGTATATTGAAGAGTTAGATATACAATAAAATGCTTACAGTATTTGATTTTGGCAAGTTTTCCCTTGGTATGAATCCATTGCAGAGTAGTCACAGAGAGAACAATCCAAAGCGTAGTGATATTTTGTTTTGAGATAATGATATAAAACATCATTCGTTAGAGTCCGTATATACTTAATAAATAAGTACTCTATTTAATTTTAAGTCAGCGATGGACCCTGGTGCATATCATAAGGCAAATTTCATTTATTGGTACTGTGATGAAGAAACTGACGATTACTAGGCTATACATGCATGGGTCTATTTCAATATGCCCGTTTATAAATATAGCCTACATTATATAGGCTATAGAAAAGCCTACAGCTTGAATTCAAAAACAGGTTAAATTAAAAAAAAGCAAGGTTGAATTCTAAATTCGATAACATTATCATATTTACGTGACATTTACGGGGTTTGAATGAGTTTTTAAAAGGTGATAAGTTTGAGATCGGCATACAACGGCGAGAGGATATGGGTAGGGCCTATGATTAGAGTGCGTATGATTGATTAAAGAGTCAACTTTGCTTTTTCATAGTAATCAATCAGAATATGCTAGATCTTCTGAGTTCTTGTAGGCCGTTTCAATCATTAGAGTGCAGGGTCAGCTCGAAAAAATGACAAAAATAACGTTAAATAAATATAACTAAAGCAACATCGGCTATATATTAGTGTATGTCATAAGTTTCATTCTTGTTACATTTCATGTAGTCAAAAAATGGTTCATTCTACAATCGTGCTAAATAATTTGTTAAACCAATATTTGAGGATACATACTTAATTCAAATTAAAATATCCTACTAGCTAATTTGGGTCATTTGTGAAAAACATAAAATTTAAATTGCATAGATTGACTAAAATAGTTTATATATAATATATTTATTAAATAATTCAAGAGTTAACAAATCAAGAAAATATTTAGGGCCTACTGAATGTATGTTCCAAGTACGTGCATAGTTCATTCTGCGTAACTGTATATCGTAAGCACAAAAATAATTTGTACATCATATGATAGTACAACATGAAAATAAAATTAGGCAAACGTTTAATACGTTGGCTTGCCGCTCGCGGCGCTAGCGGTGAGCCCAACTACGTCACACCAGCTGGCTATGCACACACCTCTTCTTTTTATTTATACACCTTGACACCCTACAGGCTTTCAAAGTTTCAATTTAATTTTATGGGAGGAGGATAATTTATTTAATTGTTTGACATCTGTTTTAAAACAAATGCTAGCAAATAAGGAGAAGCAGATGCTTAAGTCATACTATATTGTTTTGACTAATTGCGTCCAGACGGTTCAAATCAATTAAATGTTGGTTGAATTTCAACCAGGACTCAATCTCTTGTTTTTATTAATTACCATGGTGACAAACATTCTCATTCTAAATTTTCAATTAGTTAAAAACAGTTTTTTAATTGTGGCTCCAAAAATTTTACGTTCTAAAACCTTCTAATGTGACGGGACGTTTTCGAAATTCTCCGTGTGGTCCAGGATCATCACAAAGACTGGGCCTTCTCAAAATTCTCCATGTGGTCCCGGATCATCCCAAGTACTTGGGCCTTCTTGAAATTCTCCGTGTAGTCCAGGATCATCCTAAGGACTGGGCCTTCTCGAAATTCTCCGTGTGGTTAAGGATCATCCCAAAGACTGGGCCTTCTCGAAATTCTCCGTGTGGTTCCGGATCATCCCAAGTACTTGGTCCTTCTTGAAATTCTCCGTGTAGTCCAGGATCATCCTAAGGACTGGGCCTTCTCGAAATTCTCCGTGTGGTTCCGGATCATCCCAAAGACTGGGCCTTCTCAAAATTCTCCGTGTGGTCCCGGATCATCCCAAGTACTTGGGCCTTCTTGAAATTGTCCGTGTAGTCCAGGATCATCCTAAGGACTGGGCCTTCTCGAAATTCTCCGTATGGTTCCGGACGGGGCCAACGTTAACTACGGGCCGGCAGGCTTCCCCGCGCCGCCGCTGTGACGTCACCATCGGAGGCCGGCTGTTGCCTCCTGAACCCTGCTAGCAGCCTGATCTCCGTACATTGTACTCGCGAGTCGCCCCTCTTCCGTTCAGTGACAGCTGTGTTTGACTTAATTTTTAATGCTTTTACACGTTTTAACAGTATTTTTACTTAAGGCAATCGGTGTTGTGGAGGTAATAAGAATAATTATTAAATCCTGTGTCATAACTGCAACGGACGTTTTGGGTACGGAACTGTAAATCTAATTACGATGGAACAGGAACAGTGCATAAATATGTTTTAGGCTTCCGTCAGACGTACATGTAGCTTTAAGAGATAAGTGAGATAAATGTAATCACGGGTAAAATTTTGAACTAACAAAGAATTTAGTTATTTTAGAAGACCACTTTGTTGAGACAGACGTACCGGTAATAAAAAAACAACTAAATCTAAGAAAAAAATACTAACATCTAAAACAAACTAAATCTTTCTCAAAATATATAATCCCATAACTAACAGTTTTGTATGGTATATTTTTATTAATTGTCTAACTATAATAATTTTTGCGTGGTATTAGTTTTATGAAAGAACGACAATATCGTGTGAATGTTTTAACTAACATTGTATTAAACCGGGTGTCCATAATGTCTTGCCCTGATAAAAAAAACCAATAGTAAGCCTATGAAAAAAAAATTGTGGTAAGATAAAGTTTTATTTTTCAGTTTTTACAAGTGACTTCTTATGTTTTTTACAGCTACACTCAAACCCTTCTAAACTCAAATAAACTTCTGTGTGTTTGCCTTGGGTAACCTGTAAATCTTTTAAGCGACTTTTTATTTAATTTTTTCAGTTAAAATTTCCTGAGTAAAGGACGTTTATTTAATTATCGTTTTGCCTTTTAGACTTCCACAATTAAAAACTGAGAAAGAATAAACCTAATCTTTGACAAATCAGAGAACATTAAGAAATGCAGAGAGGTCAAGCTTGGTGAACAAGTGGCAATTTAATATGGTAATCACGATTGTGTTTTGTAGTGCACATCATAAGTAAACTGCATTGCTGTCATTCCGCAGAGTTTAGGTGTTAATGAATTAACGGAAAACTAGATTGCATTCCTTTGAAAAAAATATACATAAAGATGCGTGTGCCTTTGAAATCAGGGAAAGACCTTATGACACCACACATAAATACGGTAGACCCTACTTATAAATTGACAGGTGGTTATGGGCCGCTATTAAGGCCGCCATCAAGAGTTTATAACCAAACTAGCAAACAGCCGTCAAAAATGACGGGTAATTTTCATGATGATTATTCATGAATTTGAATTTGAGGGGGATGTTTGAAAATGGTCACAGAATTTATCAACACACAGACAACATAGTATTAAAACTAAGATTTTTACATTTCTTTAGCAATGCAAACAGCTATATTAATAGGCAAGCATGTTTCTTTTCCTCCTTTTTTCTCAGCTTGTTTGTGAGCAACGTAAAAGAAACCTGCGCATACCGTTTGAAAGGTAGTGTCTAGTAGATGAGCAGAATGGTGGTTTAATTCGCATAGGCCCCCGAGGCTACGCCCTACAGGCTTTGAAAGTTTCAATGTTAATCTTATGGGGGAAGGATAATTGATTGATCATGACACAGCTGTTGTAATGTTGTAATAACAAATTATAGCAAATCAGGAAGAACAGTTTATTTATCTAAAATTTTTTTAAAAACTAATTAGCTGAAGATCAACTAAATATTTGGTCGAATTTTGACCAGTGGACGATTCTCTTGTCTTCTATAATAGGCAAGCATGTTTGTTTTCCTCCTTTTTTCTCAGCTCATGTGCATTGTAGGAGAAATCCGCGCATACCGTTGGAAAGGCATAGTTCTGTAGATGAGCAGAATCCTATTCTAATTCACGTTGGACCTCAGGGCTACGCCCCTCAGGCTTTCAAGGTTTTAATGTTAATCTTTTGGAGGAAGGATTATTGATTGAATCATTAGACAGCTGTTGTAAAAAAAATGCTAAAACAGGAAGAACTGTTGTTTTAGTTATACAATGTTTTTAAACTTTTTGGGTCCAGATCAACTAAAATTTTGGTCTAATTTCCATCAGGAGGCGATCTCTAGTAGGCCTATGTCATTAATAGTTTATAAGTAAATAGTTTATAATACTTACCATATGGTTTTACAATTTAGTAGGCCTATGAGACTTTACAAAAAAGAAATGATTAAAGGTTTTTTAACCGTATTTCAATTTATTATACTCCAGTTGTATGGCCAATGAACTTATTGGTATAATTTCACTGACTCAGAAGCCCATTTAATTTGCCAGAATTTGGAATTTTTATCTTAATTGTTAAACACTCGAGGTTTACCAATCTGATTTAATGTGTCTTCAGCTTCTGGCATTATTCCCTTCTTACGTTCTTGTTTAATTTATTTTAGATCCACGCAGAGTCTAAGGTCCCCCATTAGGTTTTGGTATTACCACCATAGCTGAGCAGCACCATTCTGTGGGCTCTTCCACAGTGTTATGCATCTAATTGAACCTTGCTTTCAAGTTCTGAGCTGAATTTTTCACGCAATGGTATAGAAGTACATTCCTAGGTTTACTAAGTGTTACTGCATTGTCCTCTAAGTCAATCGTAAAGTAGTTTTTTTCTTCACTAAAACACTATTCAAAATGTTTATTCTGTCTTTTGTTTTCACTTTATTTCCATCACCTTTTCTTATTCTTGGTATTTCTTCTTGTATATTTCAGGACTTATTTCTTCTAGTTCATAGTTCCACATTTTCACATTTTTGTACTCCATTGTTTATATTGGTGAGAATAAACCAACTTTTAAACATGTAGAATCATAAGCCTACACGACCTTAAAAGGATTAAAAATAAGAATATAAGGACGTTATATGACTTAGTACAGTAATAACAAAAATTAATGGATTAAAATACGACGGGGAGAATTTCACAATCAAAAGATTATGTTTATATATTTCAAAACATAAAGCTCATTAGTTGATAGTTATAAAACACATGTGTAAACAAATATTAAGTTTAAATACATAAATTCAATCATCTATATTAAATAAACTCTCTTTATAGTATAGCAACCAAAATTTTACTAAAGCATCAGCTGTTAAATATTAATTTTACTGCTTAAAAATCCACTGCAACATTACGTGTCAAAATTTTTATTTGTATTTGTCAATTACCATAGAATTGAAAAGTGGTCTGTTTTGTTTACAAAAACACTTTGTAAAGCAGCAGTGGTGTCAAATTTCAATGTAAGATATGGATCACCTGGAGCAGTAAACAAATCGACAAAATCACGTCTTAGATTGGTCTAAATAAGGTCTAATTTTCATTTTGCGGCTTTATAAGGCATTTTCCGAGGGATACCATATTTTTCCTATCATCTAGGGTTCATGAGAAATCCATTGACACCAAAACGGCCTCGATCCGTTCAGTGGTTCTCTCTCTAGACCCTTAAATGCACTCTTTTATTATATAAGATAAAAATTTGTAAGAGAAGCAAACAATTGATTAAACTATTTAATAAAGTCGCAAAGAAATCAATTTAACGCTATATAATTCTTTAACTGTCAGACCTTATTTTAGCAAGATTAAAAAATTAAGCATCTGTTTGCAAAAACTAATACATTGGCTATAAAAAACTCGTAAGATAATTTTCCTCGACCTCATGGTGAAAAAGGTTACCCAAAAAATTAAACCTCATAATATAACTTTCCGAGATATTCAATAAAAAATAAATAAATACCGGTAAAGAATGTCGCTCAGTGTTGTGTTCGTCTGAATTCCTTGTAAAATTCCTAACTTAGTAATAGTGAAGAAATGTGTAAATGTGTAATTTTCGGTAGTATCCTCTTGATCAATTATTTGAAGAACATTAGTGATAATCTGAATAACAATAAAAAAGGCAATCGTAAAGTAAATAAGTTGTCATCACAGTAGGCCCAATACACTGAGTGAAATGTAAGTTTGATTCTTCAAATACTTTTGTTGCACACGATATATTATTTAATTTGCACCTTTCGATTCCTTTTAATTCTATTTAAAATGATATATAATTTGTAAATATCAAATACAATTTGCGCCAGTTAGAGCAGATTATAGTGATCGACGTCGGGCGCGCGCAATGCTTTGCAATGTAACACCGCTCGGCCGGTCAGCCTCCGCCTGTGACGTCACAGTCATAGCCTGCAGGCCCGTAGTTTACGTCGGCCCCGTTCCGGATCATCCCAAAGACTGGGCCTTCTCAAAATTCTCCGTGTGGTCCCGGATCATCCCAAGTACTTGGGCCTTCTTGAAATTCTCCGTGTAGTCCCGGATCATCCTAAGGACTGGGCCTTCTCGAAATTCTCCGTGTGGTTCCGGATCATCCCAAGGACTGGGCCTTCTCAAAATTCTCCAAGTGGTCCCGGATCATCCCAAGTACTTGGGCCTTCTTGAAATTCTCCGTGTAGTCCCGGATCATCCTAAGGGATGGGCCTTCTCGAAATTCTCCGTGTGGTTCCGGATCATCCCAAGGACTGGGCCTTCTCAAAATTCTCCGTGTGGTCCCGGATCATCCCAAGTACTTGGGCCTTCTTGAAATTCTCCGTGTGGTCCCGGATCATCCCAAGTACTTGGGCCTTCTTGAAATTCTCCGTGTGGTCCCGGATCATCCCAAGTACTTGGGCCTTCTTGAAATTCTCCGTGTAGTCCCGGATCATCCTAAGTACTGGGCCTTCTCAAAATTCTCCGTGTGGTCCCGGATCATCCCAAGTACTTGGGCCTTCTTGAAATTCTCCGTGTAGTCCCGGATCATCCCAAGTACTGGGCCTTCTTGAAATTCTCCGTGTAGTCCCGAATCATCCCAAGTACTTGGGCCTTCTTGAAATTCTCCGTGTAGTCCCGGATCATCCCAAGTACTTGGGCCTTCTTGAAATTCTCCGTGTAGTCCCGGATCATCCCAAGTACTTGGGCCTTCTTGAAATTCTCCGTGTAGTCCCGGATCATCCCAAGTACTGGGCCTTCTTGAAATTCTCCGTGTAGTCCCGGATCATCCCAAGTACTTGGGCCTTCTTGAAATTCTCCGTGTAGTCCCGGATCATCCCAAGTACTTGGACCTTCTTGAAATTCTCCGTGTAGTCCTGGATCATCCCAAGTACTGGGCCTTCTTGAAATTCTCCGTGTAGTCCCGGATCATCCCAAGTACTTGGGCCTTCTTGAAATTCTCCGTGTAGTCCCGGATCATCCCAAGTACTGGGCCTTCTCAAAATTCTCCGTGTGGTCCCGGATCATCCCAAGTACTTGGGCCTTCTTGAAATTCTCCGTGTAGTCCCGGATCATCCCAAGTACTTGGGCCTTCTTGAAATTCTCCGTGTAGTCCCGGATCATCCCAAGTACTGGGCCTTCTTGAAATTCTCCGTGTAGTTCCGGATCATCCCAAGTACTTGGGCCTTCTTGAAATTCTCCGTGTAGTCCCGGATCATCCCAAGTACTTGGGCCTTCTTGAAATTCTCCGTGTAGTCCCGGATCATCCCAAGTACTTGGGCCTTCTTGAAATTCTCCGTGTAGTCCCGGATCATCCCAAGTACTGGGCCTTCTTGAAATTCTCCGTGTAGTCCCGGATCATCCCAAGTACTTGGGCCTTCTTGAAATTCTCCGTGTAGTCCCGGATCATCCCAAGTACTTGGGCCTTCTTGAAATTCTCCGTGTAGTCCCGGATCATCCCAAGTACTTGGGCCTTCTTGAAATTCTCCGTGTAGTCCCGGATCATCCCAAGTACTGGGCCTTCTCAAAATTCTCCGTGTGGTCCCGGATCATCCCAAGTACTTGGGTCTTCTTGACATTCTCCGTGTAGTCCCGGATCATCCCAAGTACTTGGGCCTTCTTGAAATTCTCCGTGTGGTTCCGAATCTTCACAAAGACTGGGTCTTCTCAAAATTCTCTGTGTTGTTCCGGATCATCACAAAGACTGGGCCTTCTCAAAATTCTCCGTGTGGCCTCAGGCCATCCCAAGGACTGGGCCCTCTGGAAATTCTCCGTGTCGTTCCGGATCATCTCAAAGACTGGGCCTTCTCGAAATTCTCCGTGTGGTCCCGGATCATCCCAAGGACTTGGGCCTTCTTGAAATTCTCCGTGTAGTCCCGGATCATCCTAAGGACTGGGCCTTCTCGAAATTCTCCGTGTTGTTCCGGATCATCCCAAAGACTGGGCCTTCTCAAAATTCTCCGTGTGGTTCCGGATCATTCTAAGCACTAGGCCTTCTCGAAATTCTCCGTGTGGACCCTCAAAATTCGTGAAACGTTACAGATATTGAAACTGCTTTTAAAATATATATTTGGTAAAAATTTGTCACTGTTAAATTTAGTAAGATTGTAATAAATAAAATAAAAATCAATCTGTATTGTTATTTTATACACAGCACTTGTACTTTATATAATGTTTGATTTGAATTTATATATTGTTATGTTTTGTAAGTTGGGCGTGATATACTTGTTTTATAACTCTAATACATACGAGTACATTTAGATACATTCTTGAAACACCGTGACATTCTAAGGTGCGTATTTTAAGGTAAGAATGACTGAGGGGTCAGTTTGATAGTTGCTTAAATCAGATGAGTTGTAACCTCGTTATTGACAAATAGTAGCTGATTCGTCAGTTAGGGTCGTTAATAATTAATAGCCAAATGACCAAAAACGAAACCACGTCTAGGTAAGGGTAGTGCGATGCACACTTTAACTTTCAAGATCAAGCTTTCATGGGATATTCTAACTACGGGACCATACAAATCTAATTAATATATATCAGTATTGTCAATCAATAATCAGAAAGTTTATTTTGTAAGAAACATAAATGTGTAACAAACAATATTTACATAAAATAAAACTTTTATTAATTAAGTAACTTTACTTTTGCTAAATGACTTATATTACCTAACCGAACGACGAAAATGAAAACCTTTTGAAATACAGCCCTTTAGAAATAAAATGAGTATTTTTTGCTATGCACTAAAAAAATATTTTATTGCTATAAGGGTAGTAAATACAGCCATACCGGTTACAATGAGCATGATGTGTTATATTATTTCCCTAATACGATTAATGTGTACTTTCATTAATAAAAGATAATTTTCATTGGCAAGCCATGTCATCCTTTTAAATTAAACAATAGAAGCGAATTTAAATTCATAAAGAAAGAAGCTCTCTGCTAAACTACTAAAACGCAATTAAACATTTAGGTCTTAATCTCTTAGAGAGGGGCAGTAATCTCCACGGCAGCATTGCGGCGGCGGGCCAGATGCTTCCTTCAAAATAATTAAGGAAAAGACGAGAAAGAAATAAAATGCCTGCCTGTAAAGTAGTATTTTGAACGCTTTTTGATACCGAGAAAAGTTTGAAAGTTTGATTTGTTTTTTAGATTTTAATTTGTTGCGTCTATTTCTTTTATAAATTTGATATATTTCTGAAAATTTTACAATTTACTTTGCGTTTTTAACATATTCACAACCATATAATATCGTAGGGTATATATGCTAAAACAATTAGGTCATATGATTACCATTTATTCGATTAATTTTTATAATATATATAAATAAAAATGAATACTTTTTTTAAGGTGGAAAATTTAATATGTAAGCCGAATGTATTTATAGACAAAAACTATTTTACTGATTCTTTTACAATCTCAATTTTACGATGATCTTAAACCAAGACCATCGAGATTTGTTTGTTTGTACTTTTTAGAGACTTGTTTAAGGAAGCATATCAGCAGAGTTTTATATGTCAACTATAATGAATTACGATCTAAATGGTTAGGTTATTATTTATTCCTATTACTATCAATTGGATTAGTGTGTATTTTTGCTACCAGTTGAGTTATGTTAAGAAATATTTACCCACTTAAAACTTATAACATGAGTAGGAATAACTGACAAAATGGATAAAGTTAAAAAATAATAATAATAAAAAAAGATTGTCTGCTTTTTTGAAAGAAATGCCACCTTTCACAAAGCTTTTGAGATATTCTTCACAACTAATCAAAAATACGTTTAACACTGTATTTATGGTTTATTTATTTAAAATTGTTTTAACCGATAATGCTGTTCAACCCACAGTTTCAGTAAGGCCAAGGACATGAGGGCTCACCAAACTGCATGTGAACTCCCGGAGGAGTTCAGGTCCTAAATCCAGGACACGTCCTCCAGGAGAGAATTTCATTAAGAGAACGCTTCTTTTTCTTCTTCTTCTTTACTAAACTCATTATCGGATCAGCTGAACAACCTTAACTTGTTCATACTAACCTGGTTAGTCTATGAAATGCATTTTACTGATCGTATTTCAAGTATTTTCAAGTATTACAATTATTCCAAGTATTTTACTGATCGTATTGGGTAATAGTTTCTCTTCTTAATTCAATATAGATTTCGTCTGTTAAATCCCATTTTCTATCGATCTACTTAACAGATTTTATAGATTTGGGTGTCATTTTAAAGTTTATTATGTAGAGTTTTAGCGCATGGTGGTTAAAAAGATCATTTCGTTCCGGACTTTGCCCCCGTAGGCTTTGATTTATTTATAGAAGGCGCTTAAAAATGTTGAACAACTTTCATTAAATATGAATTATAACTTTACATCTGATTAACTTCAAATAAATTTTTAAGTCGGATTATAAACATAACTAGATCTCCCGTCACTGCACAATCAACATAAGTCTTATAAAAAATTCATTGTTTTATTTCCACATCGAAATGTTCTCCATGTTTGATGTTTAGAGTCATACGATTAGTTCAGTTTAAATTGTAATGTGATTGAGTTTCTCAAAAAAAAAAAAAGAAATATATCACGAAATGCGCAATTTTCACATGGGCCCCCTAGTAATATATAATAGTTATTTGGGCTTCTAGGGACTAAAGTACAATTTTTTCTGACTGGAGGGAAACTCTTGTCGCCCGAAGGTGCAGCTAAGGATGAAAACTTCCCTGAGGGAGGAAAAGTACTTTAGTCCCTTGATGCACACAAAATTTTTCCTCCACCTACACGAATAACATTTAGGCATATAAAAAATAGGCCTACCGTATGTAATTTAACTTAACCTTCATATGATCCCTTGCTCCGTCAAGCTGGATCAGTCACATCAACATAAAAAAACACACAAGGTAGGCTTTATCACTTTTAAAGAACAAGAAAAAACAAAATAGAATTTAAGCCTAGTCAAAAGTCTTACACATTTAGGTTTTAGAGTTCTTATGTTAATAGCCTACCCAAGCGAAATGTAAACAAACACGTACACTGCTGACAGAATGTCTTATGCTACAGCTGCTATTAGTAAACAAAGAGTAACGAAACAAATACAAGTAACAGCTGACTGTGACTCATGTTCTTTTTAATCTATCTTTCAATGTTATTGTTATGTAACTAACTTTAGCCCCGTGGTACAAAAAAAGTTAAGTTTTCCCTAGGTAAAAAATTAAGTATTCAATTCACATGGTGTAAAAACTAGTACTTTAGTACTCTATTCCAAGGAGTAAAATACGGCTTTAGATAGTAGGAGGAGGAAAATGAATTTTGCATGTGGCTTAGTATTATAGTGTAATTAAAATCGTCCTATTAGGTTTAATAAGAAATGAAATCCTATACTATGATAATAGAAGTGTCTGAGGCAATATATTTTCGATGATTTCGAAATATAGAGTGTAGATTTTGCTTCAACTTTTCATTTTTTGTGTGTTTAAAGCAAAAAAAAGACTTAGTTTAGAAAAAGCCCCAACCCCGGAAAACATATTTTTTTACTAAAGCTAACTTTAAAAATTATAATGTTTAACATTGGTTTATGTGTTGACATCAATGCAACGAAATAACAATGAAAATTAAAAAATATCAACAAATACTACTTTTATTCATTGGCCATGATACAGCTGTCACCTGTGAAAAGGTATAGTTGGTGTAAACTTAAAGCCTGATTACTATTTTAGTATAAGAAAAGTTAATTAAAGTCTTACAGTCCTACAGTCAATCAACCACGCAGTTCAGCAAAGTGATACTATAGTGCAGCACTTTGAAGTGTATTAAAACATTCTTGAAGACGAGTGAGCGGAACGAACGACATTGTTTTAAAAAGAAACAAGCCTTTTTGGACTCGGCACCCCATGATAGACCGTTATTGCAAAATATTTGAATAACTCTATAATGTTACAGAGTCTAAATCCTATAATAACTTATAATGTGGCTTTGACATTTAATGAACAATAGCATTTAATTTACCACATTGATGAAATGCTTAACGTTAAAGAAAATTTTTAATTGACATTTTAAAAATTCATCATTTTTTAAGAGAAGTTGCGAGTCCTTCTCTAATGTAAATATTATGTCACTGTCAGCACATCGACGAAGCGACGCGTCAGGCAGCCTTGGTTGACAGCTACGCTTCCTGCCGATCTCATAACTGAATATTAAGGTTGTTATCTCTTCAAAACAAATTAATTGTAAGTTTCAAAATGTAGAATATAAATGTACTCAGTTACGGATTTAATTTACTTGTAATGAAAAAAACTTATCAAAACAATCCCATAGGTTAAGGATGACCAAGTTGACTATCATTAAATAGTCACTTCAAGAATAGTGCTCCCAAACCACAGTGTCCTTTCTGCCTGAAGGTTCTGGGGCTCGTGTTTCAGGTCACGTGCCTAAGGTTGGGATTTAATACCGTTCACGTTAAATACCTTCCCCTTTTTGAAATTTATTATTTCCGATCAGCTAAACACCCATAATCAATTCATAATAATACAAAAATGTAACAATTTACATATAATAAACCTTACACTCTGTGGTACAACTTCATATACATATGAAGGGTGCAGGGGAAGAACGATCAAAGTCCAAAAATACAAAAAATTGAAATACCGGTATATTTTGATTCGTCTAAGCGTGTTATAAAACCACGTGCATTCTATAAACGTGAGTAACGAACAGATTCCGCACTAGAATACAAAACATTTAGAGTATGCAGGGGAATACCGGTCAAGCTCCATTGCGTTCATGGGAAGAATGGACAAAGTCCGTTAAAAATCAAAGTTAAAGTCCCTTAAAATCCGTTAAAATCACCGTTAAAAAAACAAATTTTTATTGTTTCAACCATAAAATGACAACCAGTAAAATTAAATACTAAGCACATTAACATTACTATCGATATATGTTATCATACTTATACGACTCTTTAAATTTTAAAAACGCTCTCCTGAAAATTTTACATTTTGTGAGTTTGATCGTTCTTCCCCTGCACCCTTCATATGTTTGATACAAACATATTTGGTATTAAAGATTGTGCAATGCATCGCTTTAGATGTAAGAATATTTTTGGATGTTTTCAGTATTCTTTGTAATTTATTAACAAAGTAAATATATTTTGGACAGAAAAATTATGTTTTCGGTCCAGAATAAAAAATATAAGATTTATATATAATAATAGCCAATGTATTCATAATTTTCAATTAATTGCAATATGACGTCAACGGTTCAAAAAGTTGTAATAAATTACGTTTTTTAGGTTATTTGATATTTTCATTGTGAAAGAGTTTGCTGTAGTTTTTGTGAAATAGTAAATTTATGGTATGTTTCATAAAAGTTTTATTTTTACTTTAATACAAAAATGTATTTTGCTATTTTTTATATTTAATTCAAATTTGAATTTCGTAAAATTGTGTATTGTTTAACATTTATTGAAATACAAATAAAATTTTCAGGTTAGACATATAGAGCTTAAAATCAAGAATCCTATATTATAATAAGAGCAATGTCTGAAGGGATGTGTGTTCCACGGTCTTGAAATTTAGCGGGTAGATTTTGTTTAATCTTTGCATTAAAGAGTGTTTTGGTCCAAAAATAAGTTTTGAAACAGCCTCAATCCCAGAAAAAATCGAATTTAGTCTAAATTTAAGTTTAAAAATCGTCATTTTTAACATTGGTCTTTTGGGTTGCTATTTTCGTAACGAAATAACAACTAAAAGTAAACAAAAATAAAGTAACACCAATTTAAGCAGTTTTTTAACAGCTGTTAACTGTGAAGAGTCTGGTGGAAATTTAATAGCTTGATTACCATGACACACTATAACAAAAGTGAATTGAAACCAACGAGCAAGGCTCGGTTAACCCTGGTACTTTTTATTAGATTAACGATTATATATATTTAAATTGTGAGGTTTTAACTAAATACACTATTTACGCACATTTTTATTTTCATTTTGGGGTAACCCATCTGAGAAAAACAATGTAGTGTAATAAAATAAAATGTAGTTTTAAATAAAACGAGGATGACAACACCTCTATTGTTTAACTTCCCCCTTTATTACTTTGAAAACGCTGATGTCCCACAATTCATCTTGTTTTGATCTCAGGAAGGATCTTCCATGACTTGCGAAGTGTTTTGAATAAACTTATCGAACCTCGTCAGAATATCATTTGTCCATATAACGATACTTTGTCCCCGTTTTATTCACGTTTTAAAATAATACAGACACAATCATTTTAGGTATTAACAAAAACAAACGAACAGGTTAAGTAAAATAATATTTCAATTATAGTTAATGAAAAAAACTCTTCAATGTCAAACAAGTTTTAAGTAAAAGTATACAGGCAAATAATATTCAAGCACTTAATATCGATCACTGATATAAATTATTAGAAGGCGTTTAATCTACGCTCTTGAGGTTGGAGTTTCGAGCGGTAATGGAAATATTTTATCAGTGTCTCCATCTACACAGCCCTTGTCACAGACCTGATGGCTGAATATTAACAGTTGTTATCTTCCTTGAACTTTTTTGAAAATGTGAAATGTATTTAATTGAAAAAGTAAAATACCGATGTATCGGGCTACCTTTTTAAATAAGAAAACTCCACAGCTCGTCCCCATGGGCTTATGCGATGATCTAAAGAAAAAAACACCTTACCGTGACGGTAACGGGACCGCAGGCTCGTGAGGCCAGAGCTCTATACCACTAAGCTGTTACCACTGTTATTTATATTCACGTAATATATATATATATATATATATATATATATATATATATATATATATATATAATATAAAATATGTATAATATATTATATTAAATAATTTAATATATATATATATTAAATATTTAATATATAATATATATAATATACCTGCCTAGGTAGCTAAAACTGACGGCAAGTTGGGACGAGAGTAGAAGGGATTTGCCGGTCCTGGCACAGGTCAAGGTCAGCGGTTGTAACTGGCAGGTGTGTGTTGTTGATTTGGGGGTTTTTTGGGGGGTTTGGGGAGGGGTTGGTAAGTGTGTCAAGGTCATTTGGAGGGAGTTTTAAAAAAGGTGGGGAGTCTGGGGACGAGTGGCGGGCGGGAGTGTGGCGGGAGCGGATGGGGGGTGCGGGGCTGTGGGAATTAATAATTTATTTTAGGAGAGCCAAGTAGAATTTTTATTTGAAGTGGTGTCCAAGCGATGTTTGGCGGTGACGGTCTGGTAAATGCCGATGGAGATGGCGATGAGCAGATAGAGGCATACCAACCACAGTACGCATTTGAAGAGTTTTAACAGCCGGATCATTTCTTCCTGATTTTGTGCTTCCAATTGTATTCTGTTAATTTCGAGTTTTAATTTATCGTCTTCCAATTGTGATGTGATTGAGAAGCCGTCCATCATGTTTGTGTACAGGTTAGAGAGGAGCGGTGTAGATGGTGTAAAAGTAGGCGATGAAATGAGGAGAGCAAATAAGGGGAGGATATATATTTAATGTAAAGTGGTGGGGGATTGAAAAAGAATATTTGTGTAGGACTAGCTTTCATCATCTGGTGTTGAATTGTGGGCTGATGAAGGACTGTTGTTTGGCATTTCTAATTCTTCAACATTATCGCTTTCCATCCTTTCACACTCTGGACAATTGTAGGTAATTTCAACAGTAATAGTAACTGTGTTGTTTGGTGTGTTTACAACATCGGTTAAAGTTTGAAAAATATCCTGTAAATCTTGTTGCGATGTTACTGCAAAAGTAGTAGTATTCTTTGCTAATTGAGGCTGGCTCATCGTTCGGCGGTAGGCAAACAAATGGTGAGCGACGGTAAGGCGGTCGCTTATATGGAAACGGGGAATAGTGGTGGGGGGAAGAAAAAGAGTGGGGGTAATCCAAAACGAGAAGCGAGAGAACTTCGGTTACCGCAGTTCGCCGCGAAACGCCGTCCGGGTAGGTTGTGGGAAGTGTATAGAAATAAAATAATAATAGCATTAATACAGAATAGAAATACCAATTACTTTTGTAAACTAAATACTAAGTTTATTTATAATTTGAATTTGATTGTCTTGTTCCTTGCTGTTTAATTCAATAATTGTAATACCATAAGTTGGTTCTTCTTCTTCCCCTGCACTGTTGGAAGATGATGATGAAGATGATGATGAAAATATTCTGGTAGGATCCACATATTTTACTTTGATGTTGATCCATCTTAAAGGATACTTATCCATAAGTGTGAGTAAGTTGTGAAATAGAGTTTCCATCTCATCTCTTTCGGTAATTAAATGTTCAAAAGAAATAAATCTGTCACCCATGTTGGTGTTAGTCCAAGCAATGTAGTGTAAATGAGAAGCGTGTTAAAGGGTATGTAGAATATATATTGTAAAATAAGTGGTGGGGATAATCTCAAGGTCAACCAAATGAAATTTTAAAAAAGAGCTGCAGTCAGTGACTACAGCTATACATCTGAAGCTTGAATAGGATCAGAAGACCAATCTGATCTATATTTGCACAAATTTTTGATGCATGTACAAAAGTCGTCTTTATAATATGCATCACACTTTCGGCAATTAAAAAGTCTTTCTGGGTGAAATTTGAAACATCTCTGGGGACAGCAAGTGTGGAAGTATCTTGATTTATAAATTTTGAAGGTTTGCAATTCTGGTGGTGGTAGTTGTTTTGTTTTGCATTTGCAGTAACAGGATCCGAAGAATTCACATTTTCTACAAGCTAATCCGTCTACCATCCATCTTCCTATATCGGTACATTTTTGTTCACAACAGTAGCGTGGTTTGTAGTCTTCTTTTTTCTTTTCCATGTTGACGGTTCTAAGTGGAGTTGGGAAATGAAGGTGTATAGTATAGAATAGAGAGTTTTATTAAAAGAAAAAAGTGGTGGGGGTAATTTCAAGGTCAACCAAATGGAGTTTTAAAAAAGAATGGGGTACAAATATTAAAATAGTTGCACACTTAAGATTTAGGTTCGTCTTTTTTTTCTTCTTTCTCCTTTTTAATATTTACTTCATGTTCTTGTTTTTTTGCTCTAGCCATTGCGACGAGATCTTCAGTGGATAGTGGATGTACTTCTGGAAATTTTAGAATTAACTTTGGTTGGAAGCCTTCTTTAGTTAATACATCAAGATCGGAGCTCATCTCTTCTACCGTTTGATAGTCCTTTCCAAATATTTTACCATTAAATTCAATCATCATTCGGTACAGCATAGTAGTTGTAGTTGTTATCGCTGCGGTTGTCAAAAAGCAAATGATGATTTAGTCTGGGTTGAATAGCCTTTTTATAGCGAAGCCTCAAGTTGATGGAGTATTGTTATTGTAATTTAGCATTAGTAGTATTTGTGGAATTTAACATTATTTTGAGTAGAAGGGCTGGATGTTGTTGCCGTTTGTGTGGAAAAGTACACTTCATCATCGCAGTAGTTTTGTTTTGAAAACATCTTCTTATTTGTAACATAAACATCGGCATTTAAGTGATAACCGCCTGCGAGAAGTACTCGCAATTCATTAGTGAAATTGTCGAGTTGTTCAAAAGTTGTGATGGTGGAGGTATCGTATGATGCGCATTTGATTTTGAGAGACATGTTGTCGTTTAAAATAATTGGACAACCAAGGGAGATGTGTACAGCACGGAAGTCAATTGTAGACTGAGGAAATCCCCTTGAAAATTACTTCATTTATATAGTTTTTGTAACTAGGTCAAGGTCATCTAAAATTATTTTTTTAAAAAGCAATATATCACCATGTGCAAAAACACATAGTGATATATTGCTTTTTATTTTTTTTATCTTTATTTATTTTTACAATAAATCACAAAGGTGTACAAAAGTATTACAAATAATAAATTAGTTGTTGGCAGTAGGCATGACGTGAAGTGTAAGTTCCGTTGAATTGCTTCCGCTTGGACCGTGGGATGCCAAGTACAGAGAGCCGGGGTGGATGAGGCGTAGATCTTCGTTTTGCAGGAGGTGCACGAAGCGCTTGGGAAGAAACGTTTGAAATTTTGGTTCATCACCGGGTGTGTAGGGCGCTTCACTCAGTGTAACGTTGATGGCGTCCCCAACACTAGTTTCCATCTTCTTAATGGTGTGGATTACATAATGTTTTTCTTCTTTTAATTCTGAACATCTTTTAGTTGGTAAGACGGTAGATTTTGAATGTTTGTTAAATTGATCGACAAGAGATTGCAAAAATGTTTGTGACGTCATCTTTACTTTTTCTTCTTCTTATTTATTGTTAATATTATTCTTAGTCTTGCGAATCTGTGTGGGAGGTGTTGACTGCTCGGAGGCTAGAGTAATACTCATGCTGGGTCATGGTTGCGTTGTCGCTTTTATATCCTTCCCACCCCCCACCATTCTGTTGTGGATATGCAGTCAAACGATAAGCGTTCTTTAAGGCGCATTGGGACTGCCGATGTTTAAAGTTTTTGTTAGAAATACAAATGTTGGCAAAGTGACACTGAAAATCTCTATCCACTTGCACATTTATCACTTCATGGTTTGTAAATGCTTGTATCCAAGCGGTTTTTTCCAATCCCTTTGTGTAGATAATTTTAAATTCCTTACAGTAATGATTCATTATGTGTGGCACCATACTGTAGTGGATAAAACCTTCATCCCATCTCAAGTTGTGAAAATGTTTCATCAACCATTTGTTTGTCACTCTTGCTTTAGTAGTTAATCTGTTGAACGGTATAGGGGGTTGGAATAAATAGTGATAAACTACAGATGTGTTCATGTCTAGAATAACTAACTCTTTAATGATAAAATGTCCGTCGTTACCGCGAAACGCTTGAAATTCAATTATACCTCGTTTCACCTCCATTATTTGGTATTGGTTTGAAAATGAAACTTGTTTATTCATGACAAAGGTTGGTAATGGACTGTTTGTAAAATTATGGAGGACGTCTTTTTATACTGCAAGTTGGTTGCTGCAAGATGCTTCTTCATTCATTTCTTGTGCTTCTTCATCTATACCGAAGTTAGTCTGATAGTTGTGCAACTGTCTCCACATATCAACTTCGTGAGGTATTCTATTGAAAATGGAAGTATCTACGGGACCGTATAGGATTGGTACATACGGTTGTCTATCCAATGTATCGGTTAAATATTCCTTTATGATTGCGCTTGAAAAAATTAGTTGTTTTAAATATCTCGTGATAGAACCTGTAGCACAGCTGAGGGTGTAGAATTCATCTTTTGTAAGGTGTATTTTTATGTCATGTTTAGTTAAATCTCTAAAACGAACAATTTGTCCTCCTCGATGTTTTACTATATCGATTTCAATATTTGATTCTAGCAAACTTAATTTTGTTCTTCTTCCATATGTATTGTTACTCAAATAACATTCTAAAAGATGTATATGCTTCATAAACGATTCCCAGGAAATTTCAGAGAAAAACACCATTTTAGATCCATGATTCAAAATAATAGTTGGTGAATACTCCAATGATTTTATTACTCCGGCAGATACGCTTTTTGTCATACATGATGAGATGGGATAGTAGATTCTAAGAAATACCTCTGCTAAAATATTGGTGGAAATAATGTCATCGACTTTTCTTTTTTTAATTCCTTTTTCAACTTCCTCTTCTTTTTTCTTATGTTTAAACTTGAGGAACTCATCCATTTCTTGTTCAATTTGTTTTTCTATATCGGAACTGTTGTCGGCTATAAGCGGTGTAGTTTCTTCTTCGTTAGTATTTGCATTAAGTGAACTCATTTTGCTAACGATGTTTCCCATAGGATGGTCAAACAAATAATGAAATTTTTACTTCGTTTTCCTCCTTTTATAACAATCGCCCCCCATCTAAAAACCGGTTTTTATAACACATTTTTAACTATTCCAGTTAGTGGAGTGTACGTTACTATTTTGTCATGTAAAATGAGACAATATGCCGAAGTACCTTCTGGTATTTTATCTTCAAATTCCATTTCGATTTTTATATCCACACTTGACGATTTTACTGATTCATTTTGCTTTGAGCAATCGATAACGATTATTGGGGCTTTTGAATAATACTGTTCAGGTGATAACAGTGGTGTATTAGTTTTTCCATAATATGACGATTGAAATCTTGCATACATATCGTATAAGATGGAATAACGCTTTTTGCTAAACATGACATTTAAATTGTCATAAGGAAAGAATTGAGAGTTTAGAAAAACTTTGCAATTATTTATATTGCAATGGTCAAATTGACCTGCGTGTGCGGTTATAACATCTTTTCGATTGGTTTGAAACCCTAGTATTATGTACCTTGCTCGTTCCAAATAAGTAGATGTTTTAACAGTCCATGTTTGTCGTTCTGTTTGAGGTAATATGGGGTATTCATGGAATTCCCAACTTCTAAACGGCATTACAATATCACGGTCAGATTTTAACTTTCTTAACAATACGATTCTATGTTCATCGGCTAATCTTACATGAGGTACTCTCCACACGATTTTATTTAATTGTAGCTGCCATTCTAGTTTACTTTCTTCAGTGCCACTTGCTGCTAGTATCAAGTCCTTGTTAGTTGAAGATCTGAGTAATACCAATTCTTGTTTGACATTTATTATTATTCTTTTGTAATCTTCAGCGAATCCCAAAAGCAATCGTAAAGGTATGTGAAAATCAAAATGACCATTGGAATTTGGTGTTATGCTGTCTTTATCGGGGGTAACCCATCCGGCGGTGACTATTGAATTCTTTTCATGCGGTGTTAATGATGTTAATCCTTTTAGTGTTGTTGTTATACCAACCTTTTTTGTTGAATCAACTGTCACTCCTGATATTTCATATCTTATTTCGTCAAAAAGATATGCCATTGGGTTATTTATAAAAGGAACAGACGAACCGGTTTTTCCATCCAATTTTAATACTTGTCCCTCAATATATAAATAACTCTCACAGGGTAATGTGTAAATATCTTGTTGTTGAATGGGAATTCTTATTTCATCATTATTGTTTAATTTTGATGAAGTGTAAGGGTTGTGCGTGTGATATTCCTTCTCCCATAGGGTTTCGTCGAACGTTGGTCCTTGAGATATATCCAGAATGTCCATCGTAATTTAGTTTTAACCCAATTTTTTGTAGGAAACGTATGTTGTCCGGTGTTAACTCGTCCAATGTTGAAGAGCTACTGAGCTCCCGGCTTTTCCGTTGTGGTTTAAATGTTAATCCCATGTTATACTTAAGTTACCGCTTTTATGTGTAACCGTATTGTAATTGTTTCTTTTCTAAAGTCAACACTATTACCGTCCTGATCTGATATGTTCAGTACGATGTCTGAAATAAAACTGGTGTTTAATGGTAGGTATATAAGGTTTTGTGGCTTCTCAACTATTTTAAAACCAGGAGCAACTGTTGGATAAAATGTATGTAAAATATGTTGGTTTACCCCATCTCTATACTATCCGTGTATAATATTGCATGTTATATCAATACTATTAACCTTTAATATTGTTACTGTGGTATCACCGGTATGAGTAGTTCCGGGATCTAAGATTTTTCTTTTCTTATCTGAAAATCCGAGTAAACTACCGATTGAATTTTCTAAACTTAAATCTATATAATATTTTGAGGTGATTTCCGCTTTTAAAGTATTGTTGTTTCCTTTTATACAGATATTTTCTTCTCCTAGCTGCTTCTGTAATAGCTGGTTTATATCATCTATTTCATATGCTCCCGTAGACAAGGTGATTATTTTAATTCTGAATAATTTCCTTTTTCATCTTTACTTTCATAATAATGTAGTAAATTGTTTTTACCCTCTGTAATGTTGGGAATCGAATTGTACGTAGTGAAATCTAATAATGCCGCTTCCCATAATCTATCTTTAGATAGACGCAATGCTGGGAAAAGAGTACTTTTTAATGTAGATGAATTTCCGCTCAGTGACACTGTGTACGATGACATCTTAAAGCTGACTGACACTTTTTGCTAAAAACTCCAAACATAAATGTCCGCATATTTCTGTATTGTTAGGTTGTTCTCTTTTATAATTGTAAAATATATTCTTAGAGTTTCTAAAATAGTGTTGAAGTTCTTTAGGTGGTGGTAGATTGCCAAAACTGTCAAAATAATAAACGCTTTGTCCGAGTTTTTTATAGCATACCCAATGAGTTCCTGGACCATAGGAGGAATCTAAATTTACTATTCCAGTTTCATTTTTCCATATGTTTTTTGGTAATGCGTCTTTCATAAAAACTCCCCTAAAAAATGGTATCTTCAAACAGTAGTGTGAAATTGGGGATGCTGGGCCAGTTCAAGGTCACCTGAGGGATGACGTCATCGAGGTCAATGACCTCACCGATGACGTCATCGATGACGTCATCGATTGCGTCATCGATGACGTCATCGATTGCGTCATCGATGACGTCATCACCAATGACGTCACTTCCATGACGTCACACCCATGACGTCACAGAAATGACGTGCTGATGACGTCATCACCCCTTACGTCATCAAAATGACGTCACCGACGCCACTAAGGTCAAGGTCAAGCCGAAACTTAAATTTTTTTGGCACTTTTGCCGTTTCTCGCACTACGCTCCGAGTTTCAGTCCGAGTCCTCGTGACCTTGACCACTTGGAGCGAATATTCGACGAGAAACGGCAAAAGTGCCAAGTTAAACCTGAGTTTCTGACATGACTCTGCCTAAATGGGCAATCGGTAATCCCTCAGGTGACCTTGAACTAGCACAACACCCCCAATTTCATATTAACGTGACCTTGAAAACCTAACAACGGAGCGCCGACACCGATGCGCACCCCACGACAGCCACCGAGTGACTGACTGTCAGGCTCCGTGTACTCTAAGTATATGGGGAAGTGGAGGGGGAAATCTCAAGGTCATCCAAATGGAGTTTTAAAAAGTTGAAGAGTAGAAAGTCTACTCTTGTGCCTCCTGGGCGACTTCATCAATTTCCAACGGATCTGTAAACCAATCCGATCTGTAGCGGCAGGAGTCCAGAAAACAGGTGCACCACCCATCAGGTTGTCCGTAGCACTTCCGACAATTGGTAAGATTGGAGAAGTGAAATTTAATACACCGCTGCGGACAACAAGTATAAAAGTATTTGGATTTGTAGATTTTGAAAGTTTGTAGTACCGGTGGTGGCAGCTGTTGGTTCTTGCATCTACACCTGCAACATCCGAAGCATTCACATTGCCGGCAGGCCAGCCCGTCCACTTGCCATCTTGGTAGTAGGAAACACCTATCCTCACAGCAATAGGTTGTCCCCGTCTCTTCCTCCCAACGCTTCTTTGCACAATATGTGACGCCTTGTATCTCCAAACACCTATGCTCGCTAACACCATAGTTGATGTTGCTTTGACGAGGGAGCACGATGAAGTGATGCTGTGGTCAGTGGGAATGGGGTTTATATAAACTAAGGTGAGTGGAGGGGGAAAGGTCAAGGTCATCCAAATGGAGTTTTAAAAAGAAAAGAGTAGAAAGACTACTCTTGTATATCTATAGCGATTTCATTGATAGTGAGTGCTTCTGTATGCCAAGTTGATCTGTACTGACATGCCCCTAAATAATGTTTGCAAAAACCTGCAAAATGATTGTTGCACAATTTGCAACCAGTTAGCTGTTTTAGTGTGAATTCAATGCAACGTTCAGGGCAACAAGTGTACTTATACCCTCTCATCTGGTACACATGGAATGTCTTCAACTCTGGTTTCGGCTTCTTCCAAGACTTGCACCTACACATGCATTGACCAAAAGCTTCACATTTTCTACACGTCAGGCCATCCGCAACATCAATGTCATTTGGCCATGAAAAACATTTCCGTTCGCAACAGTAGTTGAGTTGACTCTCCATGTTGCTGTGGTGAAGGTGCGCGATGAAATGATGCTGCAGTCATTGAGAGTGCACCTTAAATAAACACAGTGGAGGGGGAAAGGTCAAGGCCATCCAAACGGAGTTTTAAAAAGATAACTAGTCGTCCTCCTCCTCCTCGTCCGTTGTACTTGGAGAGCTGTCAGACGAAGAGCCCCGTGCAGGTGCTCCCAGATGAAAAACAAATCAATTTTAAAACGAAGACCAGGATCTTGCATCATCAATTCCTTTAATTTGTCACATACTAAGTCGACCTTGTGTAAGGTGTCAACAACAAGCTTCCAATTTGTTGGCTCAATATAACTTTTAGTAGAGTCTGCCTTGCTGATAACCACATCCTCCGGCCGTATTGGAGTGTAAAGATGTGTAAAGTTCTTTGGCTGTAGGTGAGGCTCAGGCTGGCTGGAAGTGGAAGGTTGAGTATGGACCCCTGTTGCATCGAAATCCATAGTCATTCTACATTCAATGTTGGGGTTTTCGTTCAATACATACACCAATTTCTCATGCAACATATCCACTTCTGCCGAGTCTTGCAGATGAACATTCCAGGAAAATGGCCATTCTTCATTCGTAGTTGAGTCAACTTGAGAAAGAGTGGTGTCCGCCATGATAGCTAAGCAAGGAATGAGGTTAGCTACAGACTGTGGTAACAGTATTGAAAAGTAGAGGGGGTAAACCAAATGTATGTGGAGGGGGAATCTTCAAGGTCATTCAATTTGAGTTTTAAAAAAGGAAATAGTGAAGGGGGAATTCTCAAGGTCATCCAATTCG